>JTDE01000736.1:79174-95339 GCA_014338405.1 Paragonimus skrjabini miyazakii
CATAGATAGAATCAGTTTGCCCACAGGTTATGGGACAACATCCCCAGAGAGCAGGAAACAAAAGGCATTCACAACGTCATTGAAAATTGACGTAACGAGGCGCTCAGAAAAGGAGACCGCACGACATAATGAAAGAAGACGCGATCCGCATGATCAACGACGGAAGAGTGGAGAAGCCGTCCGACCGAGTGGCGCATCCGATGACGATCAATGGGATCTAGAACATCGCACTGGCAAAGCTGACAAGCCCCATCAATTGCCCAGCAGTGGTGACGCCACACACCGTGCTGAACCGACCGACACCAAGTATCGTGTACGTCCGAGTGCTGGGGACAGCAAAGACAAGTGGCGAACGCCATCACCAGGGGATCATCTCCAACAGGACGAACGTGAATCTAAGCATCCACATCGTGATGGCGTAGTGGACAGGGAGACAACCCGGAGACAGTCGAGAACTGGGGATGGTGTGAGGTCTGCAGAAGGCGCCCTGAAGGAGAGACCGGGAGGACGCCATCCGCACGACGAAAGACGAAGTTATGATGAACCTGGGTTACTCCAGAACAGGTTTTCTAAATCTGATAAACGTCATAAGGACCTTTCGGAAACAGAAAGGACTGAGTCTTTTCGGAAAAATAGTCGTGGATTGGTTGTCTTGCCGAATGAGACTCCCTCTGCTCCTGGTCAGGCTGATTTTGGTGACCGGAAACTTTCTTCAGCTAGGGCTGTTACAGACCCCAGCGTACCGTATACGATGGGTGATACTCGGAAAAAGAAAGGGTCTGATCGTTCCAGGCTAGATCAAGAACTGGATCCTCTGACTTCAAAATCTGATGAACCGACCGGTAAAACCTCTGAGAAACTGAAGTATCCAGTGGGACCTCATTCAGTTCAACCTCAATCAGCAGAAGACATTAAACCCTGCGATGTTTCCGATCCCGTCAATCGTCATCTGGATCGAATTGGGAAGAAAAGGATGGATGAAAATAGCTTAATAAAAAATGCGCCGGATAAAATGAAATATCCGCAAGATACGGATGTTGCAACCTCCAACCAAGTGAAACGGCTGCCATACGCATTGCAACAGCCTAGTAAGACACACGTGAAACCGGTAGACTTGGAAATAGAACGCGAACCGGATAAAGCCAAAGGGGCTAGTAAAAGATTTAGCCATGGTGATGTAAAAAGTCCTCATAGGGAATCAAAGCCTGGGGATATGGATGATGAACCCATAAAGTGGCCGGTAGCTCACCATAAGTCGTACGACCCCCTAGCACCCATTAATGTGACACGAGGTAAAACGAATGAAAAACAAACTACACATGATGGTGATTCTGAAAGGACAACCCACAAAAAGACGACTGAAAACTCGCTCGGTTCTGATGAGACACAAAAACGAACGGCTGTTAAGAAAAGAACGGGCAAACAAGGTAACCCACGTTCACGTTCTTCTTTCATTTTTGTGCTGTTTTGAGTTAAATCCGTGAGTGTTAAAACTGTGTTTTTTTTGCATGAAAACCCCAACTGCACTAACGCATGGACATTAACCTATTTCACATATAAATTTTAATGTTGTTTACCACCATCATGAGACTGAAGTCACACGTTGTCTTCCAACAGGAAGCAGTTCGTGTTTAAATTGGTATGAAAACTCGTGTATGACTACGATTCACCAAGCTAGACAGAATAGCATCATCTCAGTCACCGGTAGATATCACGTTCAGAGAGTGTTGATGACAGATAAACTGTGTTCTCTTCGGCATCCCAGTCGGACGGAAGGTTAGAATAAACGACGACTTGTTTCTGTTCACCTACTTTATCGATCAGACTTTGTTCAAACTAAAGCTGGATTACAACCTTAAGCTGATGAACCAAATACGGTCCCTCGGTTTTATCGATAAACAGTCAGCTAAATGCAGTTTAAATGATTCTGACAGATAAGAGCGTCGTGCGAAGAGATTGTTTCAGATGTACTACTGTAGGATAAGGATAGGCTTGGGTATGTACTGTGTTTCACTTGGCCTTAAGATAACCGTGGCATCCAAATCTAATTCGAGCGACTATGATTTAATTCTCCTTGGAAGTAGACATAAACGTCCCAACTTTGAACAAGTTCATCAATTTGCTAACCAATTTAGTTTTAGGTTATCTCTTCAACGTTGAAGTTTATCAAACCTTCACTACAATCACAGACACATCCCTGTGCCGATCGATACATCTGTTTTTTCTTATCTCCACTCCAAACGCGTTTTTATGGTCATGCGGTCAGAATTCGGTTTGGTGTCCTGAATGTGTGCGACGAATCTATGTTTGAAATCATTTATTGCTGATGCCGTCAATAAGAACGGGGATAAGGTGTGCCACAGTTAGTGCGTCGAATGAATGTTGCCCATTGGGTAAACGAATCATTGAGCGTTATGCTTGCAATCAGATACCCTTGAGATAGCAATTTGGCTAATCAAAGTGGAGTTCATAACAAACAATGTGTCTGATGAATGGTCTTAAAATCCAGCAATAATTCATTTGTGACATAGCAAGAGTACCTGAGAAACTGTACTAAACCAAGCAGTTTGTATGGATACGATAGTAAACGAACTGGTGTGATTTACCTTCCAGCTTTATGTTACTTCATTTCAATTGATTGAATGCCTCACATGAAATACCGACAATATGGTTCGGTGTTTAACTGAAGATTAGGACTCACCAATAAGAGTTTCATTATCAAAAGCTTTTATACTGAACCTCTTGAAAATATTGGGGCCAGCAACCCAGACACTGTTGAGGAGACCTCCTGTGATAGGCTGAGATCGTCTGCAACGATCGTCCGTAGACCCCAATCACACGAAATGGTATTCAACTATTCACTCCCATGAAAGTCACAGAAACACTCTACCTCACATTATTAAATGGCAGTCGGTCACACGTAGCTCAACGATGCAGAAAGTTAATATCCATTTGCAACTCTTCACTTCGTGTTATGACGTCCATAATGTGCTGAATTTTCCTTTCGTCACCATATAACAGCAGCAGTGAATTTACACGCTAAATGTGGTCAAACATGAATACCGTGGACATCAAGGATTTTAGTATGGAACCCTGTGACACATCGTTAGTCCTACAGTATCACTCAGAACGTACTCCGTAATTGCTGTCACTGAGTTAGTTGGTATCCCACTGAAATAAATGGTCAGTTACGCATGCTATAGTTGCGGAGCTTCATACACAGGGTTGAATAGCCTCGAAACTATACTAAAATGGTTTTGTTTCATCTACTGCTTTTGTCTATTTTATCCTCGTGATATCCAAGCTCCCATTGATTGTCGAGCGACTATATAAATCGGGTCAGATATTCGTTTGCCTGATCATCACTCACGGAGTTCGTATTGTTTGGAGCAACTGATGATTTCACTATCGATCTGCAGTTAGCGAAATGGTTATCACTCCCACCATTATTTGTGAACGACCCTCACGTAGACCTTCTAGGGTTCTGGCGGATTACTTCTACACAGAGATTGGCTAAATAATTCACATGCTGGTCTCGATAACCTCTTGGCGTCCCGGTTTGCAATCTGAATTCGCCCTCGAGAGGCATGTCAGACATGAACTTCGTTAACCTACATGAGATTTATTTGTGGAAAGGCTCGACTTCTGTCGAATCTGGGCCAGTGACATGACCTGCACACTATTACGTAGGCCTGTACGTACCTCCAAGTCAATCTGCACGCTGCATGTGCCCTACCGCCTAAGCTATGAGGCTAATCTGGGAGCTCAGGCACCGCACATTTGGTCTGACTTACCCTGCCCTTTCCTGATGACGTGCCCACACAAGTGACGGGGTTGTTCCGGGCCTGTCATCTCAGCCAGCTAGTCCGATGTAGTCGGTTCACATAGCAGTCCGAGCTGTGGAAAATGGATCATTCAGTTCTTGTGTTGCAACATCTTGCTACGTGAAATGCGTGTCCAAAAAGACGAGGGAAACCATTTGTGTGTGAAGCAAGAGGTTTGTGAAAATAGTATGCTAGCGTTGTTTGTGGATAACGGAAAACCTGAAAGCGTATACCCCATTCTAACCTGTTTGCCGGTCTCTGAGATCGTACTGAGTAGCGGCGGTGACTCACTCACACACCTACTGGTCTTATTCCTTCGGGTTTACACCGGATACGTGGTGTGTGAGTGGAACTGCAAGTGGTGCAGCGCAAGCCACTTGGGGTGATGGTTTAAAGCGCAGGCGTCCTTTGGCTTCGGTCACTGTGACAGGCTAATCCGTTTCGGATGCCGCCAACCACTGAGTAGCGGGTGAATACATCACTCGCATAATGTTCATCTAATATAAGGTTTGTTCACTTTCATCAACATCATCATAGACAGCAATACATTCATGGCTTACACCAATGCTTAATCGCCCTACAGCCATATAGAGAACAGCAGTCTCTAACTAGGAGGCAAAGATAACAGGATAAAACTTAATTACTAAACTCAAATATGTCCAAGCTCAAACATCCAACAGCAACTGAACAGAGTGAAAGTGAGGTGCCATCCTTTCGGCTCTCACTGCCGTGATTTTTTAACTACACTTGCTTCATGACCATTCAGGTCAGTTGGGTCAATAAGTCACCATTCGCTCTAACGTCCCCAGTCACTGACTCTGTGACTCGCCTAAGCCCAAGCGTTGGAAGTGAGTCAGATCATCAGTGGTTAGTTTTTCGGTGATTAACTTTATCTTTTATGCCTTGTCATCATTCATTGAACTCGTACTTTAGACCAGTCGGCCGTGGCACCGGTAAAACGTGTTTGGTGTGGTAGACGACCGAATGACACCTTAGTACACGGCCAGACAATCTAAGCCTGTGCAAACTTATGGACTGAACGAGTGAGTTCGCTTGACATATCGACAACTATTGGCTTCCTAACCTCATTGTTGAATAAGCATTGGTTGTTCGTATGCGTTCTGACCACCGTCAATAAGCAAGTAGCGATACCCATTGTTAAACAACTGTTGACCCTCCAAAGGCATACTAGTTTGGCTTCTTCTGTTGATGTTTGCATTGATTTGTAACAAATGGTTTCAACACCATCTAGTGGAAAGCCGTACTTCGGTCGACTCAAAAGTCCAGGTTCATTGAAGGTCCAAAGGGCATTCCATCGTAACACGAACAGAACAGAAACGCGCAATTTGCGTGAACAAGATTGAAACTCGAGGATACAAAGTACGATATGAATTACCTGCAGACAAAAATTTGACTAACGTGAGAAGCACATCTGATGTATTGTCATAAATACAAATCTCGATTTAAAATTCTCGCCAAACCTCCGAAAAACTCGGAGTAACCACCAATAGGTTTTTGATGCATAGTGTCGACAGCCAACCGTTATACGGTTATCCTTTACGGCGCTTTGCTAGTTGTGCGTATCATTTTGCATAATAAAAAATGAGTGACCAACTTTTATGTGGCCTATCAATACCTTGCAATAAATAACCCACGAATTTTATCATTTCGACGTCGTTCGTCTGCATGTGCATCAGTGCTCCTTAACCTCGAGTTCAAGCTTATTTGAACCGCAGAAAAACTGGTATATAATGACTTATGAAAAATAAACGAATACGCCTTCTGATAAACTGTAGAAACAGTCATGAAATTTTCAAACATGGAGAATCGATGTAATTACAACTTTGGACAACAAATAGGCAGGACAATTAACATTTGTTAGCTTGCTGGGAATTAATTTCTAAATGACACATCACCTAATGTCTGCGCTATTGCATACGAACTGGCTGTATGTCCACTCACCCAGAGTGAGGAAAATAGTGCGTTATTTTGTTGCTATCGCTTAGTCGTTTGCGCCGATCGATTATGGGGCCCTTGCAAAATGCCGGTCACCCATCTAGTCAATGATGGCCCCCGTCTTCCGCCAAACCATTCGCCTTCTCTTAAGGGAACTTGGGTCTGCTACTGATTCTTTTACTCAGCCTTATTGATACACCGTATCTTGGTTTCCCGGTCCAAACTTAAACCCTCCTAATACTACTGTATATATAATAGTATATATATATATATATATATATATATATATGCACTGGAGCTCTTCTTGCCTTATACGTTCACTTTCTCGGGTTTAGCTAGGGGCGTGGGGTGTGTGAGTGAGACGGCAAGCGATACAGAGGAAACCACTCGCGGTGAAGGTTATTCACAGGCGTCCTTTGGTTCCGGTCTCTGTGTCAGACTAATCTGGAATCAGATATCATCAGCCATGGCTTATATGACTGAATTTAGTAAACCACCCTACAGATTTGTTGTTGAACGCTGTTTCGCACTCGGTACCATTAGGTACTATCCGGGTGTTCCTCATACGAAATCTAGTGTTTCGTCTGTTGACAGGCTACCACAAGCTCAAGTCATAAGTTAGTTGTTAGATCAGACACAGTGACCCCTTGGCTGTTGCTTCTGACTCACCCTATAATTTGAGCCTTTCCTTCGGATCATGGGGTAATAACCAGTTTCAATCCGGTTTGATCTACAAGGTTTTCGAGATCCCACTTCTAAGGAGGTTTATCCGGGAGCAGTTGGTGTGTAGACTCTTGTATCCTAATAATCGAGAAATCAGAAATTCGGATGACAACAGTCAGCCACCAAGCTAACCCAGGATCGTGAGTATACCCCCTCAGCTATCTATTTTTGCAGACAGTTCGTCCCAATGACTACCAACCATGTTGGGTTTCAGTAACAAAGCGAACCTCATTGCTGCCTTCAGGCTGATGCGCTGATCCAACGCTACTTGGTTAACTATACGTCAGGTGATTTGAGAAGAGGACACGCGACATCACTGGGCCGATATGGCGGTTTCCAAACTGTATTATCAGTTGCCCTGGATCGAGCCAGATGCCGTGACCCTAAGCCCTGTGCGGCCTACAATTCATTTTACATTTGCTTCGTTCATGTCACGCTAAAAAGATACGAACTAATCGATGTGGAAATAACGTTTTAGCGGATGCAGGTAGCGTTTCACTGAATAAATAGCCACGCCTTCATGATACACGACGTATGAATTGAGGCACTGTCTAGTAACTGAACTCCTGGGACTAATGGCGAGCAATTAACTGGTTAGAGCCCATTGCTGGAATCGATGCAGTAATGACGGGAGGACCGGAGGCTGTTAGTACAGTTGCAACAGTTCTAGTTACATGCACTTTTGTGGTTGGCGATAGGTAAGGCAATTGGTCAATGAGTGTAAGACAAGCATGTGCCAATCACCCCGCATTCTCTTGGTGCTTGGGGCGTGAGGGATTCGCTTGTTTGAAAGTTGCCAGATCGATCGCAGCAGACTAATCCGGACACGTCCGATTGGTTGTAATGTCGTTTTCTCCAATAGACATGTGTCTATGACATGCTGTCTTCCGCAGACTACTAGCTCATCGCATGCGATCACCACAATTTCCCATAGTGAAAACTGCGGTCCCCTGTCAGTTTGGAGGAGTGAGGGAAGATGGAAGATGTCACTACCTATGACTATGAGGGGAGACGTCTTAACTACCATTCACTAACAGTGAAAGCCGTAACTATTTTCTAAACAATAAAGGAACGTCTACCGTTAGTGTTATTGTTGATGTACACTTTCGCTTTTCGGAGAATATACAAATAGTATTTCCATCCCTCAGGTCTATCCAGGTTAATTCATTTCATCACTGGAGCACCCGAACTGCTACTAACGCGTCCAATAAAAATGAATACCAGCCGGTCATAAACAATGGTGCGTCAGCCGATGATTCGGCAAATTGACTGTTTATTTCTTTGTACCCCAACCCAAAAGTTCTGTTTAGCGCCCGCGCTACGGTTCTTGTGAAGACATTGGGTTCAGGTGTCGATCTGAGGCAAGAAACTCATCTTGTTGCATTGGAAGCTGTTCACAACATTCCTCGTTTGGTTCACCTAAATAAAACTACCCATTGTCACCTTAAGTCCGCTTATACAGTGCTCTCTGTTCCTCTTAACTAACGTATGGGGGTATTCGTAGACCCCCCCGCGCTCTTCGGTACTTCCTCGTACGCTTTGATACATCTGTTAAAAGGTTAGACTCTTCCCACATTCCTCCCGATCGATTCATATAACCGTGGCATGCTGTGGACAGTTTTAATGCACAGTAGAATGATAATCACGTACGACTTAGTTGTATGACGATTAGGTACGCCCAGACGGCTGCCAATGTGGTTTGGCAGCTGCAACGTCAACTACGTAATGACGTACATACGGTTCACAAGGCACCGGACATACATGGGACCAGATAACTCTTGGCCAGTACATCAACCTCAAAACAGCATGGTCACCTAGGTTGGCCGTATTAGATCATCGCGAACATTTTTCTTAGACTACTTTGTATACAATTCATTTTCAGAATGCTCTCCCAACGAAATCTGGTGTACAGCTTTCTGATAGCATTTTTCCATTTGTGACAAAAATTGGTTAGTGTGGACTGGTCGGTAAAAGGTAAGGTGACCGTAAATTATGTCGTTGTGTTTATTGTCGGGTTGCCATAGCCTTCCGCACATGGATTTTTGAAAGCAATTGCAATTCGCCTTCTCTAACTCACGCTGTACCGCTGTTATCGTGTGTGGTTGGTTAGTTCTAAGCGCCCAATCTTAGGAAAAGGAACACTACTATATATACAGTCGCCCGATCGAGAACCGTGACGGAAAAGGTCGTTTTCTCGACGGACACACGCATCAACTGAGTGGACACACAGCTGACTAGTTTGCCCTGGAGTCTCCTGTTTCCGTACTTTTTTAAGCATCGTCCACTCAACAACTGGTGCCCAGCTAAGGTTCCGCTGACGCATCGTTCAGATAACACGTACGTATCGATCGACACTATAATTGAATCAACGGGATTGGTTATCTGATGGCTATTTGCAGACCACCCACGCTTCATGAACCGATTCGATTGGTCGGTATTTTCCGTATTGACGTGATGTTGCATAAGACACCTTATTCTTTTGCCGCGACGGCCACCGCGCTGACAGCCTTTCTGAAGTTCACGTTGAAGTTAGGAGACAGACTGTAGCGCGAGCGTGTGTAGGTAACTAGTCTATTGCCACAGGACAACTTTTGGTAGTAGCTTCTATTCCTGTTATGGTTTGTGTTTGATCTGCGGAGCTTCCCTTAATTAGGAGCCACGGGCATGTGCTATGGATCAGGTTATGTAAATAATTGCCATTTTAAACAGTGGTTCCCACCGCTGAGTTTGAAAAATGTCAACAGTGTTACGCAAGATGTCTTGCGCAACGATAGTTCGATCGCATCTCATCAGCTGCTTTTGTGAACTTAACACTATCTGGTGAGGGCAAGCAGCAAGGCAAAATCAATTCAGTCATGTCTGAGACGGTCAGTCAGGTGGCTAGAGCGGAAGTAGCAGGATGCAAATGAAGCGCACTCATTAATAAGAAACATGAAATCGACGTCATAATTAAATTGCTGTGGATCAAGGCGATAACAGAAGTTCAGAAAGAGAGAGATGGTGAGAAAATCCATACCAATCAAACGGAAAAGATATGGTTGAAAAATCCATACAAATCGAACAGGCGTTGAAAGAATGTACACTGATTAAAACCGGTTAAAAAACTAGTGCGAAATGGATTGAGGAAGGATACAAGTAGTTACTCTTTTGAAGAGTACATCAATTTAGAAAGTATGGCTTGGAAAGAATACGAAAGCAAAATGGTAACAGTCGCATCCTTACCAGCATGGCGAAAGGCCAGTCACCAACTGGGCGCATAGATTGGGATTCAGTTGATGTATCGAGAGGGCTTCCGCAATGTTGGGTGTCTGCTCTAGTTTGGGTCTAAAGAACACTGAAAGCAGTCCTTGGATCTCCTGAGGGCCCGCTCCGTAGAAGGTGTTTTGTAATGACGCCAACCACGTGACTGACCCTTGGTTTTGCTTTGTTGCTTGCCTTCACTGTATAGGATGCATATTACTTTCGTAAAAGTGACCGATGAGATGCGATCGAAATGTCATTGCGCAAGACATCTTACGTATTGCTGCTGGCCTTTTATCAAATATTTGCTATCTGTGAAAGTATTGGTGATGCTCTACTAGTCGGCTCAGTGTGTGCAGTTGCATTCTACAGACTCCGGAGTGCCTTGCTGCGGTATGCAAGCCGCCCGAATGTAAGCTTACTTGCGTCGTATCCGATTTAGTTCTGATAGATTCATGCGAGTCAGCTTGGTTTGCTCATGGCCGGACAATTCCAAACCGTCGGGTTTGTTCGCAGGGTTCGGAATTTGAATTAAGCCAGTCTTCAAGTGTTTCTCAGCTGGGAGTCAGTTACACTCACCAACCGGGTTGATGGTGTGACCAACTTCCAAGACTAGGCGCCTCATAGTTCACGATCGGGTTCATGTAGCAGAACGTCGCTCACGGACTTAATGAGAATTAGCAATTTGTTTGCCCCAGTTGGTATGCTGGGCCAAGGAGGTCACATGTTATGGGAAGCGCTGAGGGAGAAGGGAAGATTAACAATGAGATAGGATTTCTTGTCTGTTTACGTCCTGTAAGACGAAGCAAGCCATCAGAGCAGGTCAATGGTAGCCCAAATCGAGCTTTTGCTCATTTTGAAGATTAGAACGCATCCTAACAAGTCCTACAGTGCGCTACTGATTGGGACAGTTTTATTACTAATTGTGGGAGAAAAGAAGCAGATTGGAAGCAGCTAGTCCGATTGCAGCACATCGTTCAACGAAGAATGCATGTTCTAACGCACATGATATGTGATGCTGTTCGTTGACTTAAGCCGAAGAGTTGATACGACCGTCTCTGATACTGTGTGGTAAACACGAAGACCAACGTTTTGATGACACTAAATTGAGCGTGCATCGTGGGCAAGATAGGAGATTACATCAGTTAGGTTAAGCAGTACGTTGAGGATCTGAGCAACTCTCCACTTCCACTTCCGTGCCATATATATATATATATATATATATATATATATATAATCACTGTTAGCTTTCTCTCTACCGTTATCACAGCGGTATCTTCGCTTGTGTGTTCTTTCCTTGAACATTACAGTTTCATAGCAGATTCAAGTAAGCTTGCGTGTGTTTGATAAAATATCCTTTCCCCAGCCCATTCATACAAGTATTTTGTCTCATTCACCAACAAAACTGATGTTTCTTCTTTGTATAAGCTCGAAGTATGATCGTTTGGTATGAGGACAGTGGTTTAGCATGTGACCTCTGAGTCATTTAGTCTAGCAGTGGCGTTCGATTATTGGACTCGTGCTCACATATTTTAAGCATCTACACAACTTCTTTACACCATCGTTCGAAAGGATGGACAGTCTGGTGCACAACGCTAAATTCGTGCTGTGCTGTGCGTTCCGACGGTCACCTACTTTTTTGAAAAAATGCATCTGGAAGCTCATGCCACTCGGTTGATCAACTGTGACACTGGAGCGAACATCAGTTAGGTTCTTCTGAACTCCGGGTCATTAAGCACGTTCGTACAATGTCTCGAGTTCAGAATGTTTTCTAAAAAAAGCGCGGGAGACCGTCGGAGGACGTCAGGTGTACGGTCTGTGGCCCTCACCTAAGCTTGGCGTGGTTTTACAACCGTGCGCCAGTGAGTAAATCGACTTGTTGCTGTTTTATCTCGCTGCGCTGATCGCTCACCGCCGTTCCTCTGGCCATCGTTTCTCAACCGATCCCACATGTGACCCCCATTAGTTTTTCTGACTCCATATACTCCCACAGAATCTAGACTAAGAGACTTGGCAGTCTTCTGGAATTTTGGGGAGACTCAATTGTGAAAAACCCAGATTCCAGCTAGCTTCAAACCAACGACAAAACAGGACGCTTAGACGCGGAAAGTGCCGTACTAGGTGAGCAAAAAAGCTCGCCGGGAAATCAGAAATTTCACGTTTGAGCTTTGTTACCTGCCCATCCCACTGTAGCATGGAATCTATCAAATACTCCAACTGAATCACTACTCAAACAAGATTTGTCAAGCACGTCATGTTACAACCAACTAGTGCCACCCACTGATCACTGGCATTGTGTTTTGCTATCACACAATTTATTAGAAGGGACAAGACGAATGTTTAGCACTTTCAGTTCAAGATGCTAAGTGAAAAAGTACACCCGCGATGAATTTAGGGTGACCGGTTTACTGGGAAGCTGTTGGTGACTTATTCCATGTACGAGATGTTGGGTGGTTGACTGGAAGTGGTGAGTTAGCTTTTACTGATCATACCTTAAACGGTTGGGGCCAAGTTGAGTCAGGTGAACTCATGCAAATCGTCCACACAGTTGAGGGTTAAGCTGCATCTTGGTGTCTGTTGTGTATTTATCGTGTGTCAAGTAAACGATATATACCGAGGCACCAGTAGCAGCAACTAATTGCCCTATTCAGCGTACGCCAGTGAATATTTCGTTTGCACACGCATGCCAATAACCACTTGTTGGTACCGGTCAGGCGAGGGGGTAGGAAGAAGAACCGAAATGTCTGGTAAGCAAAGATAGCCATACGAACAGTCTACTCCTTCTGTCCGGCTAGGCTATGTTCACAAGCGGTTGCTGTCAACTGTAGTGAAACGACTGAATGCTCGAATGCATACTATGCGAAACTCGTTATAGACTCGATGGATTCTGACAAGACTTAGTCGGCCTGCAGCATACGAGCGGCTACGCATAATCGATACCGAGTACCTCATGTAACTTGTAGAGTTGCAAGCTTCACCGATTTCTTCATGTTGATAGTCCTCTTTGAAAAGAAGCACTAGATTTAAATTTTGATCTTATTAACGCTAATCGGTAGTGCATAGCCTGACTACGACCAGGATTTGAACTCTGGCAACGCTTTCATTAGGCAACCGTGTTGACCACTGAGCCATTGACTTCGACTGAATTATCACACCTGGACGGTCAGCCAGTTTCACTGTACTGGGATGTTTGAAAGGTAAAAACAAGTGAACGGGTACAAGTGAATTTACGACTGTCCTACCCAGTAGCATAATTTTCATAGTAATACAAAAATGCGCTAAGACTAACCGGGGCCTTTCATTTTAACATAACTTATGAAGTCATGTTGTGCGGTTTTGTTAAGAAAATTGATGAACTGCTCCAACTCGTGCGTAGCCGAAAAGCCGTGTATTACGAAGACAACCGAGATCAAGTTTTCGAAACTGGCGTCAATCAAGTGTTATAACAGGGGGGTCCAGTAGGCTTAATAGCTGATGTTACTCGCACATTGATCTGGTGTATTTTGTTAGTTATCTGATCTTACCACCTCCCCATACATTTCTAACTCGTTTCGGTTGAGCGCTACAAACCGACCCGTCATTTCTTACCCAAGGGTTCATCATAAACCACGCTCGGTCGCAGTGTTCGCATTCATGTAAGCTTTTCAGTTCTCCTCTCATACTGAACAATACCACAATTGGCGCACATTTTCTCACCATTTGGAGCTCATCGGCTTACCGATCAACCCACAATTGTGGGACCGGATACAAAATCCGGTGTCCCAATCATTTCACGGGAATTTCAACTAGAAGGCTTACCCGAAGGGCTAGTTCAACGAACAGGCATTCTAATCGAGTCGGGTTAATGAACGACCCCAAAATACTGCTGTAACCACAGCCACGCTAGCCGGTACAAGAATATACGCACATTTCAGATCAGACCGCTCGGCCCAAATTACCCAGTGTCTTGGCCACCACGGTCTACAAGCGATAACACCCGGCTGTTGTCAAACATCTCAACGTCTGAAAAGCAACGCAGGACTGAAAAACAGCACGCATCAATGAGTGCAAATGGACAAAGCAAAGATACCGATGTGCCCTGGGCTATTTGAGCGTCACTCACTAGTGGTTAGGTTCGAACGTTTTTTATGTCACTCATCTGTTTTATTACCGTAACTGACTTTTAACCAAACCGGTTCGGTGAGAGAGTGAAGAGGAAACCTCATAAGTTGAGAATAGCTAGACAGCCGTACACACCGTTTGCCCGATTCGTTCGGTCAACCGTTCAGTGTCACGCACAAACAATGAGGCTTGTGAGCGTTGTGCACATTGAAGGTCTAATAGATCCAGCTGCTCCGCGCTATCAAAACCGGCATAGCGAACGAACTACGGGAACACTGTGAGCGTGTGGTCCACAAGACAGACGTACACGGTTTGTTCTATCGTCTCGGTTAAGCGATGTTCCTAAATTGAGCGGCAGTCGACACGCTGGTCTCACAAGCCCTCAGACCACAGTTCAAGCTCTGACGTTACTAACAAGCTCTAGCAAGCGTGCGAAATTCGAGTCTTCTTTCTAAAGTGGGCTAGTCAGCAGTTTTATCTGGAAACGAAAGCTTAGGTCAACTGTGAGTGATAGCCGTTTTGTGACACACCAACTCCCGGACCACTCATACGTAAATAGTCATATCAATAAGGGCGGTTGTCACTAACTTTGCTCTCATTTAAGGCCACTGGTAGCATACCATGTTATGGACTATACCGGACTCTCGCAACCGGGTCATATACGTTTGACCGCAATACGATCGTCGCCCGCATCGGAGAGTTCATTTAACCAATGAACAGTCATGGATTTCCGAGTTCATCTGACGGACCAGGGTGTGCACTGTTTTGTGCTCTGCGCCTTGAAAAACGGACAAGTCGCGCACAAAAACGGTAAGCAGAGCAATCCGCTGTCAACCGAAAAATCACACACCCAGTCAAGTATGTGTCCGTAGAGGACTTTGATAAATCGATTGGTTCTAACCAAAATCAAAATCGTCTAACTGACTGTAAAGCGAACCACTTCCGCTTTGGTCAGTGCTAGACTGAGACGCAAATCAATATGGATCTGGTCGCATGCAGTTGAAAACCGACCATGCACACTCCGATCGATTTGGCGGTATTAATCTTCACATCGAATTATTGTCTTGTATTACGCAGTGATCTGTTTCAACTTGGTCTTACCAGAGATTATTGTTGAGGATGCCACATTTTTAATTGTCCCAAAAATTGCTTTTGTTGATGTAGTCAGATTAGTATTATACATAGTCATGGTGAAGCTTAACAATCATAATGAATGTGTTAATCCTCCTGCTTCTGTGATCCCGTTCTTTCAAATTTGATCAACGCGTTCTATAATAACCTGATGACTTAAGTGAAATTTGACAAGTTAACTATGTCTTGAAACGAAGTTGGTTCTTAGGTTTTAAAACATGGTTCCCGTTCATAAAATTACACAGACTTTCAATCTGAACGTTTTAGATGACCAAAGTACAAAAGACGGCAGCAACCGGGTAGGGCGTAAAAAACATCCACCACCCCCAACTTCTCCGCCCTATCACCGTCCATCTCGAACAAGCGTCGAGGATCCGAATGATTATTTGCCTGTTTTGCAAATTGAAGATCCAGGTGCAGGTATGTGAAGTTGAAATGGTTTCTGACTCTACGTTTGAATCCATTTATTTTCTGGTTAACGATATTTTTGCAATCGTTTACTAGTTCCAAATAACCCTGACGGTTACTGATGTGTGGTAATGAGATCTACGTAGAAGTCCTGTAGACGATGCCTTATTCCCGTTTGCATCTTAGTATACGGTTTGTAAAGTGTAGGCATCTAGACGTTTCAGAAGAAACCTACTTACGAAATATCTGAGCTTCGACTGAAGTCGGACCAGTAACAGAACCAACACACTCAGACGCGGCAAGCGCTCTACCAACTTGATATATAAAATCTGAGTTTATACAATTGGTTTTTTGTTGATTTAGTTTCATTTTCCTCCGGGTCCGATCTCCTAACCGGACTTGTTTTTCCTAGGTTATATAACAGTTCAACATCTGTGTTAGCCATTGACTTAGTGCTATCGATGATGTTGATGGTGATAGTGGCGTCTATGATGGTTGTTCCCTGGACGTTTACAACTCATTTTTTATAAGGAACGAATGTTTAAAATTGAAACATGATAACAGGTTTGACAAACTGCAGTTGCAAACTTCACTAACCGTTTCAAATCCCACTCTACAACATGTGAAATCGTTGCAAACTGATATGGTATCAATCATGTGTGACCATATTCAACGTGACCTTGTCACTTGTTCACATAGTGCATATCTTCTAATCCATTACTTCCTATAAATGAGTGATAAAAAGAGATTGAACAGAAGAGTGGTGGTCGAGAACAACTTCG
>JTDE01000736.1:123484-134282 GCA_014338405.1 Paragonimus skrjabini miyazakii
CCGTGTAGAAGTGCACACGACGTGCGAGCGGAAACCAGGGGGTGTTGTGGACTGGAATTGTGATTCAAAATCGCGAGCGCTCGTGTGGCATGGTAACTAGCGAGTTGGACAATAAAGATTGTGCTTTATTGGACGCCTTTTCGCTACAATAAGACCGTCACACCATACGGAAATCGAATAATTTCCAATTATGTGTGTGCTGATCAAACTGGGTCGAGCTTAACTCGGGCGGGATGTACGTTTGTTCATATACTGACTTTTCTAGGGCTGTACAAGCTGCAAGTGGAAATACTTCGTAATGTTGTTTAGAATTGGTACAATTATTTAACCAAATGACTAGTTTGTTATGTGCGTGTGTTGTCTGCGAAAAGAGGTTGGTGTACGGAAATTGTGATCATGGCGGTATTTCAAAATTTCTTTTCATCGGGGTTCTAGGTTCATTGTATGGTGAAGTTTTTGTCTGGTTTTCGGTCCAACTTTGAAATTTTGTTCTCCTTCTTCATCCCAACAATTATATGTACTTCCACACTGAATCACTTCTTGCCTCACCTCTTCACAACTTTTCTTCACGGCTTAAATCTTACCATTGGAACCTGTCTGTTTTTGTTTCCGATACGGGTTTCACTTTCCTACCAGTCTACCATCTGGCTAACTATTATTGATCGGCTGGACCACAAAGGTCTCCATTCACCCCCTTGGTCTTATTCATTCGGGTTTACACTGGATACATGCCTTGTGAGTGGAACCACAGGTGGCTTTGCGCGGGCCACTTGTATTGATGGTTATGCGCAGCCGTCTTTCGGCTTCGACCACTGTGGCAGGCTAATCTGGAAACAGATGCCTCCAAACTTGTGTGTTTGTTGCTGTGGTTATGTTTGGTTACAGTGAGCTCAGTTCGATTTGCCGGACTGTAGCCACACACAACTTGGTCTGGAAGAATTATAATGTTAGAATCTGGGAGGGGTTTGTCGGTAATCAGACAACTGACCAGTATATTGAACTGGTTTTTGTTTATGCGGTCTGTGATGGTAGTGTGGAGTGGGTCACTAGCATGTTTGATCCAAAACATGTGGATGTGCGATTGCTTGCTTGTAAATCCGTTCGAAGGCTGGTGAAAAAATATGTGACAACGAACAGTGTTCGTGACCTGCACATAACTGATTAACATTGTCTGCTTGTTCGCGATCCGTTAGTGTGATCTGGTTCCAGCATGATAGTTCATCCAGTCCAATTTGCACACGATATTTTTACAAGAAAGCCGATCAGTCTGGACAACATTTTTGATCGAGATGTCCACGTTGATCTCGATAATGGAGCAGGTTGCATCCTACATGGCACAAGCTTATGGTTAAAATGGAAGAGAAAGACACACAGACATGAAGCATGTTTGGATCAATGACAAGGTCGCAAAACTGGGAAACTTCATCCACGAATTATTGTTTTGTCAACTCAGTTACATAACATCAAGTCAGAAGGCGCAAATGTTACGATCAATCTGATGACACTTCGTGGTGTGGGAGAATTGTTGGGTTACAATTAGTCTTTTACCAATTTGTCAGTCTGTCTCGATCATGAATACAGCTTTTAATTATCTGTCATTTAGTGAAAAGATTATTGTGACAGCACGCTCTTTTAGGAAGATGCCGTATTTTCGGTTTGTCCGTTTGAACCCATTGGTTTCCAGTCTGACACTGGCTTTGAAAGAAAATGACAGTTAACGGGACTGCAGCAGTGCAGCCGCGTGTTTCATGGGGCACATGCGTCTGATCATGGCCAATGCACACTCATAAGACAAACTATAGTCAGTAGACCAGTCAATAACCAGGCCAATACATGCAAACACGGCCCGATTAGGACACAACAAACTATTTATACGTTAAATGAACATATTAAACAGTACACAGTGAACAGCAGTCTATCCGACGATGAATCATTAATTGCGTGCATGTCTTGTACACTTCCGTTTCGGCTACAGGAGATGATGGTCTATTCGATTTTGACGACATCCCTAATGCACAAGATGTCCATGGTCGTGGTGCACGAGGTCCATATGCGAGAGATGCTATCAAGGGCAAGGGTGATCCCGGGTCCAAACGTGATACTCCGTCCCGTAACGGTATGATTGCTGGACATGGTCATCCAGACGAATACAATTTGCTAGACGAGGCTGAAAGGCGGAGACACAGAGCAAAAGAACATGAAACACCTTCGGATGTCCGTGCTGGAATGATGAAAGCGGGTGATGACCGCAAACAACCGGATCCAGTGGATAAATCGGCGAAGAGGAGGGGGGATAGAAAACCGAGTATGTTATACAAAGTGTGCTTTTGATGGAGCGTTGTGATAGTGACAGCGAGTTGCTTCCACACTATCGTTTTGGTTGTCCTAAACCGAAGTTGTTCGTCCGTTTTTTATTGAGTAGATTTGGCGTCAGGTGTTTTCACCTCGTGTATTCTACTAGATCTTCTTTTGTGGATTCTGAGACAGAACTTCGAAATCAGATGATGTCATATTTGTTCGAGTATGTCGACTTGCTATTACGTTAACGTCTATTGTGAAGATATGTTAACCTGGAGATTCCTAGGTATTGATGGCAAAATTAGGAGGCAGAAACCTTGTGATATCAATCGTATACACTGGACGCACAATTGGGTACACCACATTTATAAGATACGTATAGTACAGAAATGTAGACAGATTGAACTTAGAAAATTAATCGTAGAGAACTACGCATCCGTTTCAATTTATCCTGCTTGGTTAAACGCACCCAGGTCTGAGTAAATCGTGAATATCAAAGCAGGTGCAATGTAAAAACAAGCGTTCATGGGCACAGAGTAACTGACTGGTGAGCTTAATTCCTAACCCTTCGGCAGATTGCAGCATGTCTCCTTGTGTCCTTTATGTCTTGAAGACTTCGAGGACGGTTCCAATCAGGTACTTGAAGATAGTAGGAGTTGGGTTTCCGTCCTATGTTGGCAAGCCTGAATTAATAATCTCTTGTAGTGCAGTTACCCACATTGAGGCTGTTTGTTTTCCAGGATCCAGTGATTGATTAATCTTCCCGATATAGAATTTGCCTCCGTTGCGCGTGCATTATTTGGGCTGCCAGCTGACCAGCATGCAAAGTTTAACTCATAGTGTGAAACTTGTGTTTAACAATCGGACATGTCTCTGTAACAGACAAGCCAAATGTCTTGACATCAGTTACCCGTAAACCAACTTTGTACAATATGAAGATGTCCGGAAATAGCGTTGTTCCGAAGTAAAAGTATCCAGGACAGTCTTGTAAAAGAAGACGACACGGATAATCATGAGGCTAAAGTCCAGCAAAATATGCAAATGACTTAAGTAGTCGAAGACCGAAATGTCACTAGTCAACCCGCGACACGCTGTGTGACATACAAGCTGACCACGGAACACGGCCTCAGGTTGTCAGCTGAAGTTGACGCCAGAGGGCTATTGCAATCCACAGCATGTGTCCACTGCTAGGCGGACTAAGGACAAACCTTGAACCGGGACATTGCATATCGTCAAAACAGTCGGTAAAGGCGCTTATCGAACTGATGTGAACCCAGCATCGCTTCTTACATGACGTTCCTCCTCCCCCATCACACTATTGTGCAGCTACTTCCGGGCGTTCGTGTATGCACATATCTGTTTGCGCAGTTAAACTTATAATACTGACAGACGGCCAGTATCACTTCCTCAGCACCACCTTGTGCATGTACATGATTTATGTCGTTTGGTTTCATTGTGGTTTTTCCTGAAAAGGACAGGATGTTTCGCTGTAGTAGACATTTTCGTTGGATGATAATGATGACCATGAACCTTGGTTTCCCCCGAAGCACCACTCATGCAAGGCGACCAGACGTGGCTCAGTTTTAGAGGGGAGTTGTTATTCGCAGTGTACATGCTATGGGATGCTGTACGAACAAACTAATATTGTGAGGAGGAGCGATCGTGCTATACTACTTACACCACTGCTATCCAATAGTGGAGCCAGGGCATACATTTTGACATTGAAGTAGCGGCAGGAAAAATGCAGGGAGAAATATCGAAGTGCATCATTACATGAAATGGTTCTTGGTACGTAAAGGGACTAAGTATTGACATTTGTGACAACCGTGACGTTCTGTGCCCAGTACCGTGTGCAGATGAGTATTTTTACTTGTTATCATTTTGAAACGCATAACCTACGTGTTGCTTCCTGAATAAATAACCCTTGTGTCATCCGCGTTCTTGGCTCACTACACTAGTACCCAACTTATTCCGTCAATACCAATCCAGAGGTGTGGAATGTAAGGTGGAACAATCAATCACACTAAACAATCCGTAGGTAAGATAACGTACTGATCACAAAAAGACGTGTGTAATGGAACTTACTAATGAGGGAGCATTGTTAAAACAGATGTAAATGGACTGAGGTCAATTTAAACAAGGTCAGTTGAGTGAGCACGAGCGTCGTGTATTTGTAGGCATTCATTGAACCCTGGGAACTGGGAATAAAAAATTTTAACTTCCTCAGTTTGCAAATAAATACCAAAAGTCCCCTTTACACGCTGGGCTTCAGATTTGTTTAATACTTATCTTCCTTATGTAATTAACACAGAAAGCTATTTAAAGTTGATGAAGATTGATGGGTTGTTCCAGGACTATAGAGAGGGGGGAATTTTATACCAGCCAAAAGATGGACGCAGTCGGAACTTGTCATCTTCATAATTTCTTACCCAGACCAAGTCTTACAGATTTGAAATCATCTCAGTCATGTTGTCGTTTCCTTCTAAGAGCTGTAACACCTATAACTAAACATTTCATTCTTTAGGATTGCATTGTCATTTTAGAGGAGAACATTTTGCGGTGCTCATTGTGTTAAGTCAATACCGAAGTAAACTTCTCCATGGTCTCAAGATGAAGTGGCATCGCTAATACGAACATAAGGACCAAACTGGCTGATGCCGATTTAGACGCCGTTCTGTATTTGGTCTCATCTAACCCATTGCATGCTAGTGACACATCATAGGGTGACAAGTAAAAACCTGATATGTTAAATACACTAGTCATGTTTTAACAGTCACACGTTTGAGTGATTAAGCTGCTGCTGTGCTGATAATGTGGTCGGAGGGGCGAGTATTCAAACACGGCGAAATGCCTCAACGCGGGGGAGGCACGTCCACAAACCCTCAACGATCGGAGGGCGGACAACAGGGGCAATCGGATGAGTCATCGCTCGATCGGATCGGACCAACAGACGAAGAATGGTCGGCAGAAACCCCCCCGATAGACGGCGCCGATCACACACTTAAACCGGGCAGAAATGCACACGACGCGTGAGCGGAAACCTCGGGGTGTTGTGGACTGGAATGCTGACTCATAAACGCGAGTGTGCGCGTGGCGTGTGAACTAGCGTGTTGGACGGCAAAGATTGTGCTTTACTGGACGCCTTTTCGCTACAACAAGATAGTAGTACAGGGAGGCAGTCTCAGTATCCTACACTCACTATCGATCGGCTATTTTGGAGATTGAAGAAGGGGATGAAACAGATTAAACTGGGCGAATTGATCTCAAAGGCATAAGTAATACACTGCCAGTGCAAACATGCATACGTGATAGTATGACAAAAGAGTCACTTACTCGAGGGCGACGGATGATACATAGAAAGAGTACCGATATAACGAGGGATGCACGGACGAAAAAGTGGGCTCTAGTCAATATAACGCTGAAGGCTTAGCGTGACAATCAAAGCGGGCAAGGCTGTATTTTAACTAGTTTCCTTAAATAGGTAAATTGATTGAAAATAACACAAAGTTACATGCAAGTTGTAATACTCTACGTTTCAACCACCTCGTGTGGCCTTCCTCAGGAGTGTTGTAATCGAAACTGATTAATAATCGAATCACTTTGGCGAAGAAACATGCCAATTGGGTCAATCACCGTGTGTTCAATGTTTGTTGTATTTCTGCGAAAGTAGTTCCACTTTCTCTGCTAATCAATTCCCTAAATAGGCTTTCATGTACGTGTTCCGGCCTTACGGGCACTGCGATCGAAGACTTGGCATCAAACCCTGATGGACTTCGAAGAAGTTGAATTATTGTGTCCAGTAAAATTCCATTCATTTCACAGTCGGACTCCAAAGAAATCTGAAATGTCTATCTGCTATTTTGCATTTCATCTTGCCGATTGCAGTTCGAATGCTCAGCTCGGTGCGTTCGATCAATCGCTCCGACATAATGAAGTGTGCAAAACCAAAGCGTTCTAGTTGTTCGAGTATCGAGTACCTTAACTGAGAACGTCCAAGGAACAGTGACACAGTAATGCAGTGTAGGAGGGGAGGAAAGCGGTATGCGGTGCAATACTTCGTTTTAGGTCAGCTTGAGAAACTTTGCTGGCTACTGTGGTGGATTTTGGTGACCAGGTTTTAATGTTTGTCTTGAAACCACCCGGCAACATACGCTTGTTTCGGATTGTGGTGTCCCATTCGTCCAGGTTTTACTCGCCATTCTGTGTCGCTATTGTGCTTAAATTTCACACTACAGGTTAAATCCTGTATACCACCCCACTGGTAGCGGTGTCTGAATGGTGGAGGTGAGGGACGTCAGCAAAACACAGTTGCTTGTGCTAACTACTTCGCGCTTGTGTTTGCGGGGTACATGCGCTGACTTCAAGTGCCGCTGTCTAGAGAAGACAACCAGACTAAGCTTGTCCACATTACCCTGAAGTTAAAGTGCTACATAATGGTGAAGTTCGAGTGTGCCATGATGAACAGTTTGTCTTAATATAAACAAAATGAGGTTCTGTATATACTTTAATACTTATTTCCGCTTGTCTATACCATCCTATTCCTGTTTGTAACCGGACCTCCTTCTGTCTGTTAACCATCGCGTAAAGCTGAACAGGAGAGTGTGTCTTGGGAAACTTGAATTGGTAGTGAAAGTGGAGCTACACAGGTGATATAAAATTGAGTCATTCATCAATCCCCCGTAATCTGTTTACGAACAAGATTGGAAGTAAAAACAGTTATATCTAATTGACGAATGAAGTTTTGCTGGCATTATCACGATTACTTCGATCCCAATCTCCTCCATAGTCATTCTTTTCAAGGTCTGTGATAATTGTTTTGTAATGAATGAAGCGGTATCCAAGACGTGCCGTTTCAAACACGTTAATATCATATTCGCACATGTACCTTTGGGGTTGGTCTAACGGTGGAGCCAGGAAACCTTCGACGCAAATTATCTCGCACGTTTGTGGCTCATTTAGCTTACCGGCTACGAGCATAAAACAGAGGCGACATTCATGGTTGTTCCATTCGATAATGTTAAGTTCGCTTGCTGTTGATTCAGATATAACTCCATCTCGACTTTTGTTCATCAGGAGCAAGCAATATTCACTGTGCTATGTACGGATAGAGGACTGACATAACGATTGCGACAGGTCAAATAACCAAGATCCTTACATAGAACAACACTGATGATCAGTACAAGTATGTTCAATTCTCTCTTTCATTAGGTCCATCTTACTTATAAAACACGAACTAATTCTCCACTCATCTACACATCAGATTTACTACTTTCAGTTACCACGATAAAAATGGTGACATTGAGAAACAGACGGTCTCGGTTTGAAGCGAACATCAGTAGTCCCCGTGCTGCCAGCCTGACTCATAATAATGCTTAGAAAATGTCCTTAAACGTTGACGTGTATATTTTGGTCAATTCAGTCAGTGAGCTCATTGGCCCAGGACTGTTATCACTCTTACAACAACTCTTTGAAATATTTCAAAACGAGCAAAAATACATTTTTTAACTAATAACTTGTCACCCGATGAATAACACTCTTCCAAATTATCACTCACCCTGATTCTGTGTTATGCAACATTACGTTAAACAATACGTTCATTGCTTTCGTAATACAAGTAGTACAATCAATTCAAGACATCCTCATTTTGTGACGGTTTCAAATCTAGTACTGTGCTGTTTAGTGACCTCTTGAGATAATATTTAATCTACACACGGTTTTGTACTTAGATCTCATAATTTTAGGCTGCCTAAAGATCGAACATAGCCCAGTGATGATCACGAGGTTGCCCAATCCCCGGGATGTCTAACTTTTTCGACTGCTCGAATAGTATGACTTGAGTGCAACTAGTTTACTTTGTTGGTTATCGATTAATATGGTCTGGTTTCCACTCTGATTGGCTCGGCATCCGACTCTTGTCCAATGAAGATGTTGTCCCCTGATCCAAATGGTACATTAATTCGAATAGTCCCACAACTGAAACCAATGGAGAAGATTGGCAGAGGTCATGAGAAACGAACTTCGAGTTTGCTGCCGCCTAATTCAAAATAATATGTCATAACGTCATACACAGTGACAGTATCAGTCAATCGCTTCTGCCAACGATAGATGTGGATGTTCATTTAGCCAGGTTATAACGGTGAGATACTAATACTAACACAATACGTAACTAGCTGAAATCTTTAAATGTAGCAATCTTTACATCTTCGAAGGAGTGCAATCTATGAAGGTCCTAACTGTGCCCACAAGAAAGTTGACATTACAAGATTTTCTCCTGTCCCGAACCTCTAGTTGTGTGGTCCAGGAAGATCAGTTCACTCCTCTAATCAGATCATGTGGTCACTCGTACGGGAACCGTAAGCGCGATCAACTGCGTTAAGTCAGAACTTCTCAAAGATCTCCACCCTTCACTTCACTGACGAACTTTTGTCTGCCACACCAGCCGAGCTGAAAAGAGGCAGATCTGTTATTTCATTTCACCTATCTTCTGTGCGGCGAGGGCCTAACAATTCCTGCCGTTCAACAATGGTATCCGGAAGACTGTTTTGCCGAAGAACAGTGCGCAAACAACGCGGTATAGTTGCTTTTGTATTGCAAAGCTACTTTTGAAACGAACCGGTTCATCAATAAGTGACACCGGAGTCGTTCCTTGTTTTTCGCAGTGCTATTCTTTGGTGAATGCACTTTGTTGGCTGTTTTTCTGAGTTTGAAGAGTTTAGCTAACCGAAAATGAGTAGTTTGTTCTACTTGGCGTGTAATTTGCTCAGTAAAGTCGCACAGATTATTCTGTCGACCTTAATCCGTTTTTCGACTCAACCGCAATCCAAACTTGTATCCGAACCAGCTGATAAATCTCACATTTTTTTGATACTTCGTGCTCAAATTGTGCACTCCGTTTCCAGTCTTGTCTCTGAGAGAATGAGGAAAGATCGAATCATTAATCCACCCCTCATTCTATCATACAGAGCCCTTCACGCAGAGATCATCGATCCCGTATGAACATCGCTTGATATACCTGAAACAAATTGTGGACTCACATAGAATCAAACTGAGGCCAACCGTTAAATGCGAGGCAACTCACCAATAAAATGTGATAACTAACCCATGCACAGTACAAACGGAGTCGACAAAGATCACCGCGTTGCCATGATTCAGGTGGTAACAGTGGTTCACACGTCCACAATCCGACCGAGTAAAATGTGATACACCATTTATTGCGTTGAATCAAACAGTGAACTGTACTGAGTGATCGATTCTTTTGAGTGATCAGCATACATATGGGCCTGGCTTCAAAATTTTGATTTCATCTATAGGATCACAAGGCAGGCGTATCGTCATTCACGCTTCAGGATGGGTCAGACTGCATCGACACTGAATCGATACGGTTTGCCTGCACACACTTCCTCATCTCGCATTCTCACGTGCGCATCTGAATGTCCATACGAGAATGAAACCAAACACGGAATGCAGGCTTATAGGAGTACATGAACGATTAACACCCCAGTTTAGCAAAGATCACCTTAACGATCGATGATGAGAGACAATCATAACCCATAAAAGTGCACTTAGCCAATAGCTAGTCGGCGTGACACCGGTCTTCACTGTCTGAGAAGTGGTCATGTCCACTTCTCAATCGACAGTGCATTGGAACTTCTTTTTCAACCCCTGGTGCAAGTTGATCCATGGATGGATTGATTGCACTTTCAAGTACGAAGCGTAGATATGTCGATGACTTGTGGAAACGATGAGGCCACTTCTTATTAACTGGTTAAATTTTGGCTCCGGTTGCGGGGATGATCGTCTTTTCCAAAAGTAGAGACTGCTATAACACTAAGTTAGTATTACGTGAAAAATATGGAGGCTTCAGAAAGTATACTTCAATCGCCAGCACTACATGCGACCTGCATCCAGCGAATACTGATAATTAACTGGGTTGATGTAACTTGAACGCCACTTACATTGGGTAGCAGACTTCACATTAAAATATCTTTTCATCCAGCCCTTTTATAAAAGAAGCATTAAACTCAGGTTTTGTTGCTGATAAAAGCTTATCTTTAGCACATATCCTCATCGCGACCAGTCCATGTTATCGTGAGGCAGCCTTGTTGATCACCGCATCCCCGACCTCCCATTAGGTTATTCCGTGTAAAGCAGGTGACTTGTACTTCAAAACACTATCCCCTCACAAGTGGGTGAACTGTACACCTTAGTGAACGTCAACCGCTCAAGAAAGACAAAGACTAATCCGCGTGTACATGTACGCTTCTCACCTAACAACTGAAAGTTTATCCTCCTATATACTGTGGAACATGATCACTCGACACTTGAAACGTTGTGTACATATGAATCTTAGCTACTACAGCCAGATATACGTGTTTTCAATGAGTCCCAGCATGTGCACAAGTTAGTGCAGGTGTCATCGATAAGTGTGGTCGAAGTTTGGTGCGAGTGGACCGACCCAATGACTCAACAGCTATTGAATCCATTACTCGAGCGACTTCAC
>JTDE01000736.1:153715-179940 GCA_014338405.1 Paragonimus skrjabini miyazakii
ATCTAGAGCTTCTTGCTCGTCCAATAAACAGTGCAGCCGCGTCTCTCCTCTCATCTCGGTTTTGGGTGATGATACAGTAGCCTTCCACCGGGTAGGAGGTCCACACCGGCATCATTTGGGTGCCGCAGACATTCCTCCATTATTTTGTCTATGATGAAATTGAACAAAAATGGTGAAAGGGGACAGCCTTGACGTACGCCGCTCCTGGTGCTGGAACTGTAAACCCTAACCTGAACCGAGGTATGGGAGTAGAGCCGACATTATGTTCACATACTTGGTCGGTACACCCCTGCGTTTAAGCGACTCTAAAAGTGTAGGTCGATTCACCGAATCGAACGAACCTTTAAAGTCGAGAAATACGGCGATTGTTGGCCGACGATACACATGACGCTGCTCCAGAATTTGACGAAGGGTGACAGTATGATCTATACATCCTCGCCTGGGGCGAAACCCTGCATGTTCTTCTCTAATGCTTAACTCCCGAACGGCCTCGTTATTGAGCCACTTCGTTCCTGTTGCTGCCAGCACGTTTTACTTGACAGCTTTATCTGTGATGAAGGCAACTTGTTGCGTTATCGAGATCGGCGCCAACAGCTCGTTCAGAAATTTCTGTCCAGGTTGAGGTGGTTTGTCCTCTAGAGACCTGCTTCATCCTAAAAACGGTGTATTCAGGACGCGAATGAAGATTACATCTGGTCCACACTAAACATTTGCATCATACGGGTTTTAGTTAGGTGGTTACGAACTGGGATAACATGTTGATACACGTGAGTACTGATCGAACTTGGTGGGTGTAACATGCTCGTTAAAAGTATCACGTTTGTTCGTAAATTGACTTCTCTATGACTGTATGGACTGTAAGTGTAGATACTTCTGATGATGGTTTGAAATCGATCCTTTCATTTAACCGAAGGCACGTCTGACTTGTTCGTTTTGGAGTGACTAATTCTATCTCTGTCTGTCTGTCCGTCTGCCTGTCTGTCTGTCTATCTTCATATCAGTATATCTGTCTGACCTTGTTCCTGTTGAGTTATGTTGGACTACACCTTTCTCAGTTCGGTTCACCGAGCAGTCAATCAATATCCAGACCAAAACACACGCAAACACGGCTTAGATAGGACACAGTAAACCATGTATTAATCAAATGAACAGAATAAACAATGCATAACAAACAGCAGTCTATCCGACGATGAATCATTAATGGTGTATATGTTTTGTACACTTCCGTTTCGGCTACAGGAGATGATGGTCTATTCGATTTTGACGACATCCCTAATGCACAAGATGTCCATGGTCGTGGTGCACGAGGTCCATATGCGAGAGATGCTATCAAGGGCAAGGGTGATCCCGGGTCCAAACGTGATACTCCGTCCCGTAACGGTATGATTGCTGGACATGGTCATCCAGACGAATACAATTTGCTAGACGAGGCTGAAAGGCGGAGACACAGAGCAAAAGAACATGAAACACCTTCGGATGTCCGTGCTGGAATGATGAAAGCGGGTGATGACCGCAAACAACCGGATCCAGTGGATAAATCGGCGAAGAGGAGGGGTGATAGAAGACCGAGTATGTTATACAAAGTGTGCTTTTGATGGAGCGTTGTGATAGTGACAGCGAGTTGCTTCCATACTATCGTTTTGTTTGTTCGTCCGTTGTTCGTCCGTTTTTTTATTGAGTAGATTTGGCGTCAGTTGCATTGTCCATTATTCGCCAGATTTTTATTTCCATCAGTATACATTGGCGCCGGGGAATTGACAGTGTGAGATCTTGAACGTAATCAGAATAAAAGGCAAACTCCTCAGTGCGGAACGTGGTGACACACAGCTGGTGGCATAATACCAAGCTGAAAATGTCACGTTCATTGTGATATTACAGCGGCTATCATGGAGACAGTCAGTGATTCACAAGAGCAGAGGAGTTTGAATACCGTACTTACGAGGCTGTGTATGTGTTCATCTGAATGACTGTACTGTTCAACATCAAACTGCACTGCATAATTTTTCACATTACTTTTTACGTGGCAGACATAGACGAGACAACGGAACGAAAACATCGCCATCCCCCACCTCCGAAAACCTCCGACCGAAGACGAGAGCCACAAGCGAATGGATATGACGATAGGTCAGGAACCACCCAAGATAGACGTGAACGAAAAGCGCAACGTAGGTTTATCTTGTGTTGTCCTCACGGTTTTAATTTAATGTGGCATTTATGGTTTCCGGTTTCCAGGGTTCGTGGTAATGCTGTGACGCATCATCGGGTGTTCGTTGAGCATTTCCAGCGGTTTGTTTGTGTGAGTCTTCATAGACGGACTATACTTGAGGCCCACATTAATGAGCAATTTCGTGTTATTTCCAAATCAAAACATACATCGCGAATATTGAAATTTTATTTTAACAGATTGCATGCGGCCACCTATATCTGTACGTTTCAGGGACCGGGTGATCTTCAAATGCAGAGGTTAACTACTTAGTTACAGGCAGACTAACTGATTCTTGATAAAAACACACTTAAAACCTTTAAGTTCCCTGACTGGTTTTTCGTCTGTCTGTTATGTAGGGTATGAAAGATTGATAAGCTTAACTGACAGATAACTGTTTTGTATAATGTCTATTTCTTCAGTGAATGGGGGCAGATAACCCTTGTTGATGTGGCTCGCTTCCGAGTAACTTCTTACACTCATTGTGTTATTGCGGATCACATATCTATCCTTCTTGACACATCAGTTCAATTTGCAGTCGAAAAACAACTACTCACGTAAGACGTGTACGTTGTCTCAAGACCACTCACACTCAACTGCTTCTAGGATGAGTTGAATAAGCTGAAGTTCGAAAAGTCCACTGCAGATGCACCTCATGTCTATTGGCAAAGTAAGAACACAATCTATCGGTATGCTTCGAGAGACATGTTGATGGAACTATTCAGTTCCCTTACTTTTAGATTCTACTCCTTCCATTTTCAACTCGCTCTCTCTCAGTTCTTTCTGTCGGTTACACAATGACGGGTTATTTTATTTTCTCATAGTAACAGATAACTGGAACATGTAGTAAACGCCACCACAACCAAGAGTGATTTATATGTCTTGTCTTTTCGTACAGTGAGGCCTGCATGGCTATAGTCTAGTATTTTAATTCCCCAGTTGACTTGACTAACTTCCTCAGCCGAGTGCTGAACTGATGGTTCAATTCGTCTGTATTTGCCACTGCGGCACGTGAGTGCCTGTGAATGATAGACTTGTCCACTTGATGGAGTCTTGTACAATTCTACCACAAACGTTCAGGCTCATAAGGACGGTTAAAATGTTGTATTGAAAATGACTGCATTCAATCACACGGATGAGCTATGCAGATTGGCACAAAGTGACAGTAGCGCGTTCTAACGGAGATTGTCACATTTTATCAACGGTACACAAAAGAAAATGCGTGTTACTAGGGCTTTTGCTGTTATTATGTAATCCTAAATGAAAGACAGAATGATATATGCTCTCCACAAGACCTTTCTTTACGTTGTTGCGACCGAATGTGCTCAGCAGCAGTGGTGACGTCTACTGTGGCTGTGCTTAAGGAGAAGACCGACTGTGCGAGTTTAGTTTAGGTGATCCGAAGAGTGTAGTGAATCAAATACTGCGCTGTCCGTATTCACATTGTTGGACCAATTGAACTTGGACGCCGTGTTGGCAGGTAAAACGTGCGGTTTTCACCTATTCCGACTGAGCGGAAAATAAGAGCAAAGTGACGAACATTTCGTTTTGTTCATACTGGTCATTCTATACATGTAGACTCGGAAACAAAGTCTAATGTTTCAGATTATATGTGAGAATCCTTGGGTTTCAATCAGTCGTTTATCAATTTACCAATCTGTTTCGTTCATGAATACAACTTTTAATTATCTGTCATTTAGTGAAAAGATTATTGTTACAGCACGCTCTTTTAGGGAGATGCTGCATTTTCCGTTTGTCCACTTGCACTCATTGGTACATGGTGGTTTCCAGTCAGACTCGATCTTTCAAACGTTGATACGTTTGTTGAAAATATAACTTGAAAATCACTCACTATTGATAATAGCCATCGGATTCCCACAGGCAGATGTATTCTTTGTTGCATAGTGCGAAAATTTTCAACTGCAGTGTACGAAAAAAAGCAAAAGCTGTAAAATAAAATGTTAGGACTTATCAAAATCTAAATAGCGCAGTAGAAATGACTTGGACAGTTATGAATAATCAACTGTGAAATTGGGAGTTGCAAAATGTGACGGATGGATGGAGTTATGTGACAGTGGTCCTTGACTTGGAGTTTGTTTGCTGGTTGAAGCTGTACAAGTCTTGAAGTTGAACTTGCTTGCCTCAGGACTGCGTATTGTTTAGTTCGTGTGGTGGCGTCAAGGCAAGATGTGTTGTTCAACATGATATGCAGCGGTGAATAATCATTCGTTTTGATGCATCGTATAGAGGTATGTGACAAAACCTGAGTAGTTGTGACAGTGTTCGTATCCAAGACCCATGCCAAACCATGAAACAGGCAATGTGTTGGTAGCAACGGCACTCACGTTGCTGACAGAATTGGGACCACTGATCACGGCGGGTATTCCTCTCCAGGTGCTTCGTCGAGCGGTCCCTGTCAGGCGTTGTACTGGACTAGACTGGACGTTCAGTGAATAAACATGGCTGTTTTTATAGTTCACTCTAGCCCTTGAAACATGGATCAAGGGGGTCTCCGTGTCGGGACACGTCACATATTGGATACAACGCTAGTTGGGTAATTGACTTGAGTACATATATGACGGGTTCAACAGGGTAATTGAAGAATGTTTACAGTTGAACGCATTGGAGATGTGGGGATGGGTTTATCGTGATGTTCCTGCTGACCAAACAGTGACCTGTCATTTTCGAATGAGTCATTCGAACCGCTACAATAACAGTTGGTGTCATTTCCCCTTTGACAATTGAGTAGATTTCGACCAGGTGTCGTACGTCCTATAGGTACTGGCTAGCAAGGAGTGGATACCTGGGAAGCTTTGTTTGGACAAGACAGTGAAAAGAGGCAAATCTTGTGACGTTCTCTGGATTAACATTTCATGCATTCAAATCACACATAGACACTTGACTAATTTTAAACAGCTCAGCACTGTGTGGAAGTATTGAAGTCACTTGTGATTTATATTTCTGAGTCTGCGATATCTGTCGCTCCTGTTTTGTACACATGCCGATCCTTTTGCCTCAACAGTTTATGGCTCGGCGCACTCTTAAAAATTCGTCTACGCGTTGTTGTATTCAGGGGTATTTCTCAATTCATAGTCCTTTGGTAAAATCTGTAAGGGTCATTGTTGGATCTGTTGAAGTTCGTCTGGTACGTTTGTCGTCATTTTTTTGGTATGATGCGGGGCGATGAATCTGTTGAGGCATGTTTGGTTTGTTCGTAGAAAGTCGATCGTAGATTTTATTTTATTTGTCTTTACTGTGTGCACTAAACGATCATGACGATTTTTGTACCATAACTGCACATAAAATGTTTGCTTTCTTCCTTTTTTTAAAAAAATAACTATCGCAGCTTATCTGTTAAAACTTCCTTCTTGGTATTGTTTGACACGCTCTCACCTTTATGGACACTCGATTGTTTTAATGAGCTCATTTCCCGTTAACTGATGGCTGTTTGTGGACGCGTATTTAGTTAACCCATTTTGAACGCCTTTGCTGGATAATTTGTGTATCCGGTTAATTCACATTCAAAGTGAGATAGTACCTTTGTTGTAATTTCATTAAACAGTATCATATAAATTCCAATCCTTTCGATCGCCTTTTCTGACGTTTTTTTGAACTTGGAAAATAATTCCGTTAACTCGACCGTCTGAATATACGTTATTAGAATTGTTGAGTATGCGTTACTGAGTGAATTACCCTAAATCACCAAGAGCGATTTAACAGTCCTGTTACAAGGAAGCCGCCGCCAGAGCATTCCAAGATCTTGACATAATCGACAAACATGTAACACAGCTTAACCTGGAAACGTAATGTAGATTTAAAAAAAAAAACTGCATAGCTTTCATCCTGGTCTCGTACATCTTATAGATACCACTAGCTACGAGGTGGACACATCGCACGCATTATTGTTCAAACATTAAAACGCAGTTAACCAATGCTTATGGAGGTGGTCCGTTGATGGGTTTACGATTAATTCAATGAAAGACGTTTTATCCGCATAGAACTAACGCACATCAACCATTGCATCATTACTCTGACGTTTGGAAGCAGAAATTCATAAAAGTTTCCTATGAGTGACCTGCGCAACCAGCGTGTTCAACTAAACTGTATGTAATATGACACAAGACGAGGGACTTTACTAACCAGTAATAGCTTTGTGCACTTTTAAAAGAGGTCCTTTTCACAGTTAGTTGGTGTCTATTTTGCTAGTGTCCTTCTTTCCAAACAAGCTACCTGCAAAAAAGTAGGGGTGTTAAGTTATTTTTCAGTCCACTTAAACACATGTATATCACCTCCGTAAAACCTCTAGCAAAAAGATATTACCTGACCCTTTTGTGAAAGCAAATCAAAGACTGGACTTCAACAGCAATACATTTCTTTGAAATCTTGGTATATATTGATTATTAAAGTGTGCCGACCATCTGGAACGATCATTTCTATTATTTCATCGCCTACTGATGAGGATATAAGGGTGACGATGGTTGGTCAGTGAACACCAAGCAAATTTAATCTCAGTTATTGTACTCAGATAAGCCTTCTGGCTTGCTTAGTATGAAGAGAAACTTTAATGTTTACACCGTTGCTCTGATTGGGAGTCCAATTTCCGTTCGTATGATTGTGAGACGATTGTGATCACTATTCCGTTCACTGCAAATTGAGCACGACCAAATTACTACGTCAAGGTATTCAGCCACAATTGTTTGAGAGCATTTCTTAGGTTGTTGCGCAGTCAAGATAAGAAGAGACGCAGTGATTGCACCGCTTGCTCGATCCGATAACTCAGGGCTTTATAAGCAAAATGAAGTCTTACTTAGATGAGTTCTCGAGTTGTTCCGCATCTCATCTTCGGTTTGTTTTTATTTAACCAATTTTTGTTTCAGTTTACACTAACGTAGTACAATTCTGTACCTATTATCACAGGTGGAAGTGAAGAACCGGAGTACGTGAATTTACCCGGACGTGTTACTCCAGGTGCACAACCCTGGGAAGAGGACACCAGCCGTAAACCACAGGAACTTAGTGATCCCTCAAACGAACAGAGCTCTTACGACCCGCGCGTTGGAGATGTTGAGCCAGCTTTTCCATCGGGCCAAGTTATCATGCGACGTCGAAGCGATGGACATAGCGAACTGGATAGACAGCATCCTAAAGCAAGTCCACGAAAGTCAAAGCCAGACCCCACACGGATTGTTCAACCGAGACCTACTAATCGAGGTCAAGTTGAAGACGATGAAGATGACGATGAAGATGATTTGGATGATTCCGATGACGGACAGCTGAAGCCGCCGGCGTTGCGAAGTATTCCCCAGACCAAAAAGTCTGCCGAATCTTTGGTTCGTGCGAAACACCCAGGTAAGTATACCTGCTACGCCAATGGAAATTCGTCCATTGTTTGACGCTTTTCACTACAGGCCACTTCAAACACTAAAAGTTGCTATGTTTTCACTTCCAGTTTTCACCCCATTGTACCAGTGAGATCCAATCTGGTTGGATCACTCTGTAGGACGTGGAATCAACGCAAAGGACAACTGTCAGCAAACGACTATTACGTTTCACAGAGAAGCTTCATAAAAAGGCTGAACCCCTCTCTCTGAAAGCACTGCACCAACCTATCTTCAGTATCAAACTAAACTCTTTGTATGTACAATTGTGTACGCTGACCCAATTAGGGACGTATTGATTTTACCATGCACTGTCAAAAAATGCGCTTGCCTATTGGAATCCTAGTGGCAGTGAGTATGAGAACTGTTCGTCCCTTTCTTTACAGGCAGTCGCCTCGGTCGTAATCTTCTATTCGCGATGATTTATTCTACGTACGCTTATCGGTAGATCACGTCCTTTGAGCCGGAGTAAAACAGTGAGGCACAGAGCTGAAAACACCCCAACATATGAAACACGTTTGGCGTTCAAAGCCAATCTTGAGGGCGAGGTACATAAATTACAACGTACAGACCAAGTCGTTGCTCCAAGGGTCATCCATTGGGTCTCATGAGTTCGTGTAAAATGGAAAATGTGAGACAAGCAAGTCAAGAATCTCTCTTACTTCAAGTGCGACTCAACCGACGGTTCAAGCAAACTAGCAGGGGGAAATCGATATTACAGAACTACGCACGATTCCCACAAATGGCCGAAGTTTATTAAAAATTAGCCCACTAAAACAGCTAGATCTAGATGGTGTTGGGACAGATTACAAATATTGAGGTAAAAATTTTTTAAGAATTATGCAACTGTAGTTATAGACATGATGAACTCAAAAGATAGATGTTAAACGTTTTCTGATAATCCATTCAGAATGTTTTCTATAACAACACGCGTGTGTGGACTAGAATAAACAAATTTAACATTCCCCAACTATTCATCAGCATACCAAACATACTGAACACCGTATAGTAAACATTTTGTGGTGGACTGTCAGGCAGGAAGTGTGAGTATTCCAACTCTCGGGGGGGGGGGGCGTTCAAAAACCCATAGCGAGCGGATGGAGGACGCCGTGGGCGACCGGATGAGTCTTTGCTCGACTGGATCGGACCAACGGGTGAGACATGGCAGGCAAAATAGGATGGATGATCAAATCGGAGGCGTGAATATTCTAACACTCGCAGGAATATCTCGACATGGTCGTGGAGTGCGGTCAAAGCCCACAGTGGATAGACGGAGGACAACACGAGCGACTGAACTAGCCGTTGCTCAACGAAATCAGATCAACGGACGAGGAATAGCAGGCGGAAAACCCCTGGATAGAAGGCGCCGATCACACACACAAACCGGGCAGAAGTTCACACGGCGTGTGAACGGAAACCGGGGGTGTTGTGGGCTGGAAATGTGATTCAAAATCGCGAGCGCGCGTTGGACAATAAAGATTGTGTTTTATTGGACGCCTTTTCGCTACAATTTGAATCACTTCAACGATAATCGTGTTTGATCTTGTTCAACAGCCACGTGTAGGAGTCTTCATCCATGGAAGATTGAAGGTAACGAATGAAGGTGTGTGACTTGAACCGATCAGCGCTGAGAGAGCTTAACTGGAAGCGTTCGCGGTTAGCAATTTCGGCACAGACAACGATGTCATCGGCATCTTTCCTGACAAACTTAAGAGACCGGTTTGACAGGGATAGTTGTTCACTAAAAATCTGCTTTAAGGTTTGGATCGTCTCGTCAACTGCACAGTCATGTGGATTCATTTGTTAGATAAAACGGGCGCACTTCTTACGCTTTCTGTTTCCGATTTTTACTGGAAGAATCCGCATCCTCCGTGCTTCATCTTGACCTGAAAATTCGACACGAAACGAGCCTTCGTACTACTCGAACCGCAACTGAAAGGTCACATTCCCTACTGCATCAAACGAATATTCGCAAGTTCTGTTCAAAATGTCTCCAGTGAACTGAGAACTGGCGGCACGTGAGCAGTTCACTATTGTGGTACTGGAAAGGCCCTCCGTTGATACTTCGTCGGGCCTGAATTGCTGCCTCAAACTTCTGTCCTTGTTCATTTAATCGGTGTTCAGTACTCTACACTCGTTCGACGCTTTGTTCTACGGCCTGTAGTTGAAAGCGAGAGATGTCTTGCTTCCTTGACTAGCGAGCTTGGCAACCATACATACGTTAGACGTCCTACATTCCATTGGCCCATCAAGTTAAGACAGCTGTCCAGACATGGGCGGTTTCCAAACTGATAGTTCACTTGGGTCGGCATTTACTGGTGGTTTGTATACCTGTCCGCCAATGGAATAAGATGCTGGCTGGTTTGGTCCGAACTCGGGACAAATTACGCAATATCCGGAGTTTGGGCCATCTTGGGAACTCCACGTAGACCTAACATAACACCCTTAGACTGTTCTCACAACCCAGGTGTCTCAGTTCAGCTCTATTTTTATCAATAAATTGCACCATACTGTTGTGTGCCCTTCAAATGTGTTAGGTCTCCGAATTTACGCCCAGCGAATCTCAGACATTTATGCACAGTCGCGATCTCTATAGATCTATCAGACGAATTGGACATGGTCACACTTTCTGACCGAGATCCCGTCGTTTAGTTATCGGTTGGTTTTCCGATCTTATTGGTGTTTTACGAAAGAATGGTCACGAAGTCCATCACCAAAATTTTACCTTTCAAATCTAGGGTCCAATCTACGCTAGGTAATTGACCCGGACTGTACAACGTAACATGTGACCTTACCATAATGACTTCGTAGGAACAAATATCACTTTCATCACCACTAGGTTAGGTAATTGACCCGGACTGTACAACGTAACATGTGACCTTACCATAATGACTTCGTAGGAACAAATATCACTTTCATCACCACTAGATTAGCAGATTGTGAACAGTATCCGGGGGATTGTATGTAGTTTAAACCTTCGCAATGTTCTGACTTAATTTCCTGCACCTAATATGGTCCCTACTACTTGCATCTCAATTCATCATTAATCTCTGAGCAAAAGTTAAGGGATCGATAGGGTTGTTTTCACAATTCAGTCTGTTAATGCACCTTGGGTAGTTTGGTACACAGGATGTTGTAAATGCTCACAAACGATACGCTGGTTCGTCCTCACAATCGTAATCGGCTTGGCAGAATTCAGATTCTCTTCCCGTTAATAATTCACACGGAAATCTCGGTCTCGAAAAGTACTGCGACTGTCCCCGTATTCGCTCCTAAGACAAGCCAAAAGACGCGTACAAATGAAAGAGCTTGTTCCGCCCCAAAACATGTGCGACAAAGGCGACAACTACAAAGTATTTATATGACACGTAATGACCAAGGGTAACCAAGACATCAAGGAGAACAGTTACCGCAGAAAAGAGTTAGGATCATTATTGAGCACAGCGGCATAAAAAGTCGGACGGGTAAAAACTAGCCAAGGCCACCTCTCAGCCGCTCTGAGCAGGTCCGCTAACTAGGACAAAGTCAATCTTTTTTCTCAAGGACGGAGGCGGTTTTTGGGGCGGTATCAGGGTGGGCGCCCTAACACAGGGAACCAGCGTTTGGTTACGGCAAACGACAAGGTGAACGCCTCGGAAACAGTTTAATAAATACCATCTTTAGGTATTGTCAATATTCAGCACAGAGACATCGTACGACTGGTCCTAACGAACTTTTCATAAATGTGAATTTTTCTCCCAGTAGCTGTCTGGTGCCCCATCGATGTACGTGATTGAGTATCTTCTCTCTCAAAATGAATTATTTTTGGTTTGCCTTCTTAGTATTTTCTCGAAAAATGGATTACTGTAGCCACCTACGCACGATGAACAATAAACCGTAACAATGGTTTGTTTTCTACCTGTGATCTGCCGTATATCACATCTCGCAGTTTGAACACATACTGGTGCATATAACTGTGGATAGTTACTTGATCCACTTGCCAACCTATAGTTGAGACAGAAGTAGTCTAGATTACGAGCTGCAGACACTAGTTAACTGTAAGTAACTCATACGAAAATACCTTGTTTTATCTGGTGTTTCTAGATAGTCAAAAGTGGACTGACTACTACGGGTATTGTCAGAGTCGAATTCGATTTCAGGTCAACCAGCACAATTTTTAGGGAATTCTTGTAAACGACCAGAAAGTGACTGTATTCCGTTGATACTGAACCAAATCCGGTATTTAATATCATCAGCTAGTTTTGTTAGTTGTCATTCTGTAGCAAAAAGGCGTCCAATAAAGCACAATCTTTATTGTCCAACTCGCTAGTTAGCATACTATGCACACGCTCACGTTTATGAGTCAGAATTCCAGTCCACAACACCCCCAGGTTTCCGCCCATACGTTGTGTACAATTTTGCCCGGATTATGTGTGTGATCGGCGCCTCCTATCGAGGGGTTTTCCGTCTGCCAATCTTCGTCCGTTGGTCCGATCTCGTTGAGCAATGACTCGTGTTGTTGTTACCCGCAACCTGTCTACTGTGGACTGTGACCGTATTCTACCACCGTGTCGAGGTATTCCTTCGACTGTTGGAATCCACCACACGATGTCATCGTGTATGTAGCTTGTTAGAACAGTAAAATAATCAACATGGATTACTCTTCAACTTATATAGTGAGCCGACCAGCATGATTTTTCTTTCCGTTTTGTGTGCGTCCCATAAACATTCAGTTGCACTAAAATTAATGGAACAAAACTTCATCATCCATTGAAAGTGTAACCTCAAGTCAACCAAATAGTAACAAGAATGGAAGACGCTCTTGTTGTAAACGATCAGCCACAGTTACACATCCTACCTTCTGCGAAGTCTGACAGTCCGTTGCAGATCCGAAATCTCGTCAATTTGCCCAACGGATCGATTTTCACAGGATTTTGCTATCTGCTATCTCCAATCCACTGCTGATCATGTTAAAGACAAGCACTGGATCTGTTCGCTTCATTTGTGTAGGGTTTTACTGGGCGTATTGTTATTCAAACCTCGGTATAGTTGAACCGATGCACCATAATCACTTTGATACCAATGGGGTTGTTTTTATTTACCATAACACGAGGTCCACCAGGCACGGTTCAATGATGTACTTCTGACTGGTTGTCTCAAAGTGACCCATTCTTGTATCACGCCTAATGGTTTGTCTGATTGATTACCTTCTACCGTCTGACTATTATGTTGTGAGTGGATATGTACACTTGTATGCCTTCAAAATGAGGATTTTTTTCATGTCCACTTCGGGATGCCACATTAAGACTAGTACAATGCGCACGGTCGCATACACTACAAAAGTAATCTGAAACGTCAGACAAGAGCAAACAAGTTTGACGAAGTCATTCATGTGCAATGTAGAACCAAAACACCAGTGTAATGCAAACGTAGTAGCAGTGCAGATTGCACATCATTCCGGAACAGTGCAGAAAGAACACAAAGAGCATTGTGCCAACTGAAGTGGTTTGCATTTTCTCGTGCACACCCATCGGGGCGATGCACTAAATGTACCATTCAGTCAAATTCCATATTGACGGCAGAACTTGCTGGAACAAAACTTGATACGAAATATTTAGTTTATTTAAAAAAATAATAAACTGACAATCTGGCAATTAACGCGTGATATTTTTGTGCACTCATCAGGCCTAAATGTCTTATGAATGAGCGAATAACACATTAGGCCTGTTAGCTCATATCCATTTTGGAGCCTAATGACTGCATTGATGAAATGGTTACACCCACACTGCTGTCGTCAGTCAGTTTATCTGTGTGTGTATGCATGTGAACACGTATGAAAGATGAATTCTGCCTACAGTAACAAACACCTACAATGGGTGCGACCCAATTTTTTTCCAAGTTATATCATTGAGAATCTGCATGTTGGATTACACTAAGTATGGTGAATGCATGAAACATCTATATATACTACGGATACTGTAAAGTGACTGTATTCATATTCAGAAACGAGTGACACACTAATGCAAAAGATACTAGCAGTTCACCATTCCAGATCTACAAAAAAACACTTCTGAGCCAAGACTACTAATGAGATATTTCACGCGTTATTTTGATTCCTTGACAAACAATCGACAAGCATAAGGATATACCCGTTAAAGTTGTTCACCAAGATTTAATCGGCGTTGGTTTTATCTCAAAACATATTATATACTGTTTACTACCATGCGGAAAGGGTTTCCAGTTGACAGTTTTCAATTTCTAAGCATCCATTTTTACGTCCTATAACATGACTTACGTGTACACAAATGATAATAAGGAAATACTGTCAGAAACCGAACACGATGTTCATTTTAGCATAAGCAAATTGATGCCACTCTCCTAATTTCAGAGATGAAAGACCATGTAATGAAAATCCTCTTAACGGAAACATGAATCCGAAGCTAATCTCAAATCTTCTGTATATGATAGCGGGACACTAAAAATGATCATTGTGTGCAGCAATTTGTAAAGCTGGCAAACACCACTTTTTGGAAGTACAAGAAAAGTTGCACCAATAAAAGAAACCATTTTCGATCTACAGTATGTTAAGCCTGTACGTTTGACAGATCCTGCTAACGAATACTTTTTTTGTTTTCTCCAGTGATTTGACTGCATAATAAAACCTACAGCAACGACAACGCCAATTAAGAAATCAATAAATGGACCATTTGACCAGAAATATTCTGTGTCATAATTTGTGACAGTTCTTCTTAAAAATGAAATACATTTTCCTTGAGTGTTATTCATCTAATACTTTAAAGTCCTGTTGTCGAATTCTACAATTTGCTATATTCTCATAGATTCTATTTTGTGTTCACATCAGGGACACGTATGGGTCGATGTAAACAATTTTGGATAGGGCTTTTTTTGAAGGCTTGTTTAATTAAACTGTAAAAGCCCTCTGGTGAATACTAACGACATTATAGAGCGGTGTATGTTACGAATATGCTAATACAACAGACTGACAACTACATTCTACTGAGTATTATCAATGTAGCTATTCCTAAAGAAGAACTCCCATCCGAAGCCACCGGAGAGTTGTCATTGTGTCTTTTGGGAATGTACCATTTCTGTTATTCTCTTGGGTCTTGCCAGTAAAATTCCCAGCCATCTGGACACCACACTGAAGTTATTTTATCGTGCTAAATTTTGTATTGTTCCGATGAACATTTCGAGTACACTTGAATGTATGCAGTTCAGTCAATAAGAATGTTCACATTAGCTTACGGTAGTTTAGATCTGACACGTAACCGAGTAGCTGCTACACTCTCCTACCTACGCTTGGGATTTCAATTCTCCTTTCGACTGAAAACCACCAACTCATATTCGAGGCAAACCGCAGCAATCTTCCAGCTAGTTTTGTTAGTTTTCCAAATCGATTTTGTTGTACGGAGTGTGACGTGTGTTGTGTCAAGATCTGGTTAGCAACCGTTTTAGATCTGTTTAAGCATCTAGTGATGCCACTTCCACCCTCTCCCCTACCCTTTTAAGTTAGTACCCTCCTCATATTTTGCTCAGGAAGCTACATTCTCAGTGGCTCAGATGAAGTACACCATTCATCCCCGAGTACAAAATACTCCCTGAGTCCAGGATACACTAGCAAGCTCACAAAGCTTTGCGCAAGAACGTGAACAGCAGAAGCATAATATAGCTATATCATTATATTGCACTCATTGGTATGTTCTTTTCTATTGCCAGTGGTTTGTTGAGGCTTGATTAATAAAAACACTTAGTCATTGTGTTTCTTTATTTCATGTGGTTTCGTAAAAGAGTACACATTTTAAAATAAAAACTGATCAGGTGATTATGAAAATGTTTGACTCACTGTAATGAAAATACAACATTAGTAAAGTAGAGGAGATGTTATTGTGTATCGTATCCACAATCCTTCTGTTCCAGCCTGTATAAGACCAGTTTATGTGAGAACCTTTCACTCAAACTGTGCCAACCGGTTCATGACCGATCGACACAGTTAATCGGTGGATTAATCGCCCATCGGTTTACCTATCCGTCTACACGACACCGATAATTGGTCATTCTCTAGACGGAGTGTATTGATCGTTGACCACCTGGCACACGTGATACAACGCAATATGTTGTTCACAAAGGCACTGAATACTTAAATCAATGATAGTCCAGTTTTCAATCCGACTTTATGTACACTAGCAGCCACATATTGAAACGTCGACTCATCAAGCATGGCACATCCATCATTAGTATAGTGGGTGTCTCATGTGGTGATTGCTCACTCAACTAAGCATCAGTATGCCGTGCTTAGGTCCGAAAGTGCCGACAGTGTACCCAAGTGAACAAAACCGTTATCTAATGTATTTCCCGGAACTATGTCCCGAAGCCAAAATCAGGAGTCCTGACCGAAGCGCTTACCCAATGGGCACAGCACACTGCTGAAACCACAGCCAGCAAATCTGGCTGTGGGTGGGAGGGAGGAGTGTAGACGCATTTCCAGTGTAGTCACTCGGTCCCATCGACCCAGTGATTTGGCCACCACGATTCACAATCGATAACACCTGGCTGCTCACACGCACGTTTCAGCGCTTGAGAGGCGACGCTAGAACACGAAAACAGTCGCTCCCAACTTGGTCTGAACGAATTCGCATGTTGGAACCAGACGAAACACCTGGAATGTAAGGTAACCGTGTCGGTAATCTGACAACTGAACAGCGTATTCAACTAGTTTTTATTTGTGGCCTTTGGTAAAAATTTGTAGACCACTAATGAGTCTAATGCAAGGCATGTAGGTACGCGATTGGTCACCTGAGAATCAGTCCGAAGGCTGATGAAAAAGTTTGCTACAACAAGCAGTGTTCATAACTTGCAAAGAAGCGGTTGACCGCGTACTTCAACGGATGACTGATCTGACAGTGATATTCTGAGACGTACAGACAACAGTCTCCAAAACAGCGTCCGTCGGCTCGGTCGAAGATTACAGGAGCTCCGGTTATCGAATGCGGACGAATGTGAGTCATTTTGCACATGATATTTATCAAAAAGTGATATTCAACTGTGTTTACTGACGAAGAATTTTGTTTGGATGGATTCGTGCACAAGCCTCATTGTTAGGAAACACCGCAATTGGTTTGCTCCATTTTGATGTTGACATAGCCCAAAGCCCATGGTTTGAGCGAGACTTGCTGGAACATGGATTATGGGGACTTTCTTTATTGATAAAAACGTTACAAGTAGAACATCCATTCGTATAATCATTTGCAACGTAGGGCATTCCCATCTGCAGATGTTGCATCAGAATGTCGTACCGTCACTGGAGTAGCTAGTAGTATTCGACTACGTTTGGTTTCTAAAAGATGGCGCAACACCAAATTGTGCACTATGTGTACGAGAATATCCGGATGAAACATTCGGGCGACGATGGATCGGTTGCGGTGAGCTAAGAAATTGGCCCCCACTATCACCAAATATTACTTCACTAGATTTTCTTCTTCTTCGGGGCTACCTCGAAGAGCCTATAGGGTCTGCACAAGACGTCCACAAACAGTAGAGGGACTAAAATGGTCATAATCTTGGAATGCAATACAATCTTTGAGGCCGCTTTGCAGCGTATGCTGTCATCATGCTTAACGAGAACGCTTTTGTGTAGGCAAAACCGCGGAGAACATTTCTAGCATCTCCTGTGAATTTATGGTTCTAATGCTTTCTTTTCCTTTTATCTTCACGTGACAGCAACGTTGACTTGTTAGTAGAACAACAGATCTGTAGCCATAGTTGGCAGATTCGTATACTTGGTAGATTAATGTCTCATTTAGGTATCACTTTGGTTAATGTGTAATGGGTTACCATAGATTGGACACTTTAGTTCACGACGCATCAAGTCGTTATTTCACAGGTACGCGATAACCTGACGTGATGTATACAAAAAAAACTCGGTGAGAATGGGAACGAAATATGTATTTCGTATTATGTACAAACGGCTCTCGTGTAAAACTATAAACAGCATTGACAGGCGTATATTAAGAAGATGTAACCAAATTTGACTAATAGTGTCCAGTAATATCTTTATGTTACGTATGATTAATCTGTAAAGTACAAAAATGCCCCAAGCATCGATCGCTGTTGCCATAAGGTAACGGGTTGGTTGCGGTCAGCCAGTGTGTTCTTGTTCCGGCATGATAGTCCGGTCCATTTTACGCATGATATTTTCAAGACAGTGAAGGTTTCCAGAGAACAAAGCACCTCAATCTGTACGACATTGTTGAAAGAGCTGTCCACACCGATCTCGCTAACGCCTTCATCACAGATGAAGTTGTCAAGTAAAACATGTTGACAGGAAGTGGAACGACACGGCTCAGTACCGAGGCCACAAAACCGAGAGGAGCCAAGCAACGCCTATTGTTTTCACAACATGGCCATAATACGTCACGCCAGAGTCCACAAATGGCACGACGATGTGCATGATGTGGCTCAGGTTGTAGGGGAAATTGTTGTCTAGATAAGTCTTTTAATGGTTTGTAAATCCGTCTCGTTCATTGAATGCAGCATTTTATTATTATAGTTTGGTGATAAACTGTCGTGATTGAACAATCCGTTGGGGGAAATCTCATATTTAACTTTGTCCATTTGCGCTCACTGTTACATGCTATTTCTCAGCCCAAGATTGCCTCTCAACGGCTGAAATGGTTGTAGAGAAGTGTGTGAACAGCCAGGTGTTATCACTGGTGGTCCATGATGGTCAAAACACTGGGTTGATGAGATCGAGCGACTACACTGGAATTACACACACACACACACACACACCCTACGGCTGTGGTGTCGGCGATGTTTTGTGCCCCTTCGCTCTCTCGACTCGGTTAGGGGGTCTGGCCGTTTGGTAAGCTTCTTGGTTTTGACTACAGATTTTGAAGTCGGGTCAGAGATACGGGACATATAGTAGTTACTGAGGCGATGCTCTTACCAGAATGTCTCGTTAGCATGGCTGCTGTCAGAGGGGTTAGTGCAATGTCTGTAACGTGATTGGACTGGAGCGGTTTCCTACTTGAAGGTCCAATCAACCAGAGCTCAGGAGGAAGATACAGTGAGCAGACCTTTTGTAGATCGATGTCAGCCAACCAAGCGGTAGTTAGCTGCTGGGTCGAACTTATTTATAAGTGGTGGTGAATGAACCAAGTGGTTTGAATGCTTGTCGGATTTAAACAATTGTACTGTCTGATCCCAGGTCGTGGAGGGTAATAAAGATTAAACCAATCATAACGCATCGTGCTTGTCTTCCAGTAGCAGTCGTCAGTGTAAACGCTTTTGTGTCTCTAGAGAAAGGCTTTTTTTCTTAGCAAATCAGAAGTGTTTAGTGCCGCCCAGCTCAGACGCTCAACATTTTCATTTTTCGACACGATTGCCAAGTAACCGACAATGTGGTCCTATGATAAATCGATAAGTCCTTGAAATCGATAGTCATCCCATTCATTATCTTCAACGAGATCATTGGTTTCTGTTACAGTCCTCCCAGGTATAGATCACCATCGTCATCCACCGCATCTGAAGCCTCCGTCGCCGCGTGGGAGCTTGCTCAGTCCGGGTGGTATGTCAGCTCCGTCCTTGCCTGGCTACTTTCCTAGTGGCATTTTAGCCAAACACCATCGAACTGGGTCCCATGGTCCATATCGACCCGAACAATTTAATCCACAACAGTACGCACAACACGAACGTTCCTCCCGCCCACGATCAAAACGAGACACGGCTACTAGTGATCATCAGTTGGTTGCAGGTAAGACGTTCGTTCTATGGACACTCTATGGAGACATTCCGGTCAGGCAATTGTACAGTATGGTCAGATGAACAAAAATTTTGACTTTTATGATATACAACATTGATGCTGTTCGTCTGAATAATCCGTCTAGCACTGATCACGAAGCAATACGCAACTTACGAGACAAATCAGAGACATGGTTGAATAAAAAAAAAACAGACAGAGTGATTCGCAACTGTCAGTCGGATCACAATTCACATGTGATTGTAAGGTATATTACCTCCTCTCAGAAATATCGCATTCTTTTTGGACCTGTGCTGTTAGAATGCCCACTCGTCCAGAATAAAGTAATTTGTTATTATCAATTTGAACATCACCCACAATTGATCGCAGCTGTCGCATTCCCATAGGATTTCCAGTCGACTCATTTCGAGCAGCAGAAGCACTAGACTCGCGTTTCGCTCTCATTAGAGCTCGTCAGTAGTGCATATCATTGCCACTGCCGGGACTAGAACCACGGCCGCGCCGTTTATGAGGCAACTGTGTCTATCACTGCGCCATTGACTTCACGTTAGGCACGACGGAATCGTCATATGTAAACACTCAACCACTTTTGTTTGTGAGTGTTGATCAGCTTGCCCGATCGTCTCGATAGGAGACACATTTACCGTCTGTTAAGTCCAATCGATAACCCCGCGATTAAGACTTTCTAGACAGGTCGAAATCTCCGATCTCATTAAACCTGCTAGACGATATTTTAGATTACTGATGATGACATTAACCAGATCCCCGACCACTCGTCAGTATTATTATTATTATTATTATTATTATTATTATTATTATTATTATTATTATTATTATTATTATTATTATCATCATTGCTGTACCGACTGTGCACATAACCTTCAACGAATTTCATCATCTACTTAGCCAATCTTTTCAACCCATTCTATCTTTTGTTTGCCTCTTTAGCTCAACAAGATTTTATTATGCTCAGCATGTTAACTGATAAACACTTGAAAGGTTAGTGATTAGTTGAGATATACCGAGTCATGATTTCAACTCAGGGTGTTAGAGGAAAGAGTAGGCCTGTGAGCATAACATTGAGCTATCCAGTTTGATGAGGATTCAATCCATGTGTAGTGTGATATCTGGGCAGTTGGAAAGAACGAGTTGATCTTTTTTTCTCACATCGCCATCTGCTCAAACTTCAGTGTCTTATCCTAAAAAATAGTTATTTATAAAACTGTCCTGCCAGAATAGCGTAACGCGTCAAGATAGTAATATTCTTGTCAGGACAAATGTGAGTTTCTTGTATCAGAGTGCATATTATCTTGTGCGTCGTCCGGGCTATGGCTAGGCGACGCTGTGAAACACATGTAGGCTCGTGTGAAGAATCACCGGTATCTGACAGAGGTCAGGTGGTCAACCGATACCAAGAAACGGGTACACTTCCGTAAGGGTGTAGAAAGTCAGGAGTGAAAACCATGTCCAGTCTGCGTTTGCATAACAGAGCTGACTGCTGTGGCCACTTTTGGTCCAGTGCTAGGTACATTGTCCCCAGTATAAATAACGGTTAGACACCGGTAGATTGATCGATACCGATCGACCCGATAGCAATAAGTCGAGACAGGTCTCAGATCAACATTTCACATATTCTTATATCATCAACATGTGGAGTTCAACCGCACTGAATTGATTCGCGTAAACTGACGCGGGTCGCAGCCAGAGCAGATGAGAAATGGGAATCGAAAAAACAATCGACCTTTATCGGAAGTCGTGTAAGTGGTCTTTACTAACAAGCAAATAGAAGAGCGACTTCCTTCATCTGCCTAACTGGGTGAGTATTCAGTCAATGCAAGTCCGTAAGAGTGTAGCGGGTCTGGGGCGAGAGTAATCCACCTTGCATACACCTTAAATCAATAATGGTCTTCTTTAGTTTAGATATAGCTTATTGTCATTGGTTGACTACACATTCATACATGATCTGTACCGGCTGAATGCCTTAAGTCATCATATTCAGCCGCGTAGTCCATCCAGGAATTATTACGACCTGTGGGCAAGCCGAATGTCTGTTTAGAAATTGACACTCAGTGAGTGTGAACACTGGGAGTATATCACATGAGAACTCGACCACAATTTTCGTCTACAGGTACTGTTTCTCGTAGCACAGCCACATATCTACGGTTTGTTTGATGATGAAATTGGAGTTTAGCAATATTTAGCCTCCATTTTTGGGTTGTTAAAAATGGTTATGTCCTTAGAAGATGTTGTCTCGTCAGTGCGTACCGAAACTTGGTCACAGAGTTTGCTGGCTCGGTGTCTTGTAAGCAATCTCCATCAGCCTGAATTATGTTGACGCTAATCACAGTAGATAAGAAGTGTACTGTCATTTTGGCCGGATTCGGCCTCGTAATGCATATGGACTATTTTGTTAGTCGACACACATTTACACATGTTTACTTTGTGCGAATCTAGAAAGTACACAAAATACGGGCATACTGACTAGAGCAGTTCATGCTGGAGTATGTTTCTACTCATCATGGGTGTTGATCGCACGACTTTCCAGTCATGGCAGCTGAGCGTTTTGAAGGACTGTACTTCCATACCTACCATCAACATCCGAGTATCCTATAAAAAGGCAAGTTTCGTAAAACTGACCGTAGAGTGTGACCACCATTTAATCCAAGCTATTTGCCGTAGGATGATAAAAGCAGTACTTTTGATGCGAATGAGTGACGACTGAGAACGCGTGAATCCGGATTGTACAATCACCCGATTTACGCATAAGTGACCTTGAGGCTACTTCGTGAGTTGACCTCGCTGTGTGCACCAGTATAAAAACCGACAATAACAGCCAATAATGTGCATAAAAGCATCACAATCGGTCAGAGAAGTTGACACTTAATAGTCTACCTGGTTAATGTCCTTCATCCTTTCCAGTGCGATATATCACAAGAGAAGACCAATGTAGCAACGAAGCTAACGGCATCAGCTTCTCGAGCGTATCGTTTCGATAATCTTTTTCAAAAGTATGAAGCTGGTGGTAATGTGTCTTTGAGATTATTTCTGTTGACTTTTCCTCACGTCTTTCTTCATTCTGACTAGGCTCAAAACACAGCTTGATTATCAGCACCAAGCGCCGAACCTTAAGTGGTGTGACGGGTACCAATCCAATCAAAACACGATCAAATTCCATGAACGATATGTGGTTCGGGGATCACCCAGTTCCTTCTTCTGGTGCCGTTTCACCGAATATGCCTTTACGTTTGTCCACTATTCAACTCCAAGCCCAAGCCGAGCTGGAACGCCGACAGCGTTCCTCATCTCGTACTCACAGTTTGGATCGTCGATCCGGTCACAGTGGGGTCGGTACGGAGAGCCGATTGTCCCGGGCTCCGACGGAGATAGAAGGATATGAGGGCGTTGGCTACGGATATGACACTCGAGGCCGTTTGATTCACGGTGGAGCAAACCTCCATGAACGTGCTGCGAGCCGTAAGCGACGGTTGCGAGATGGACACGAAAGCTTATCTCGGGTGTGGATTCCACAGGCAGACAACATGGCAACTCATCACGTGACCGAGGCATCGCCCGGTGCAGCAACAGGCGAGTGTTCAGAAGGTTGCTGACTATGGTTAAAACTCCTCATTTTTATAGCAATACAACCGTGTTTGATGCTAGTGCTTAACTGCCGCATAATTAGGAACAGAAGTACAAATGATAGATTAGGGATAAAAAGAGAATAAATGAGATCTGTAATGTTAGAAACTTATCTAGACACAAAAATTCAATATTAACTTGCCTGTATCCTGTAAACAAACAATCAAATTGCAAGTCAAATTTAGACGGAATCCACTAGACAGTGGTTTTATCTGTAGCATCTACTACCCTGCCTCACTAACTGTCCACATTTCACAGATAACTCAACCGAACAGTGATGAAATTCAAGTCACTGAACTCCAGTTAGCTACCATCCATCCAAATATGTACATCTTCTGATTGCTACAGCCAGGGAATCGAAAATGGTCCACTATGGGTAACCTGCTAACATCCGTTTATTTTTCTACGAGGCATGCGTCTGTTTGTCCACTGTCACAGTTACGTTACTCGGCTACGGCATCCGTATAGTGTTCCGTATGGTAGACGATTACTCAGTATTCGTTATACATTATCCGATCCTTCAAGTCAATGGATCCTTAGAGCTTGAGAGAATGAACTCATTCGACCGTCATCACCAAATATGCGTTTCCTAGCCCCAGCGCAGTCTAGCTGTCAATACCACTCAATGTGAGTACGACTGAACACACATGGTTGACTGAATAGTTTAAGACGATTTACATTCTCAACCCTGAGTAGTTGCGTTTCACAGCCGCTGGTTAACACCGCTATCAGTTAACACAACTATTGTGGTCATCTTATGTACACCCCCCTTAGGATCAAATTCGTTGTCGGGAATGACCTAGATAGTCGCAGTTACTTCATTAATTTTGTCCTCTGCAGTATTTCCTGCCACTTGAGAGCTTTACGGCTCCGCTGAAAGTCTTTCTGTTTGATCACTAAGAGCCCTTTTCAAACTCTTTAACGAACTTTGTCTGATTTCCTGGCACCTACGAGTGCGTTTTGACGGAAGCTGGCGATTGAAAATACGGTTTTTCACGATACAACAATCTGGAAGCAAGTATCATCAGAACACTCTCAGTGCTTCATATAGGATGTTGATAGCTATGTAATTCAACTTGAGATTTGTTGTTCAAAAATGTATGACGGCCGGGGTGCAAAAAGACGATTTACTTTGATGAGTAAAGTATAGGTAATCAGAACTGCACAATGGACTAGATGTCGTTACTGAAGATTTTGTGTCAAAAAGTTGTTCAATAAAGCACGATTTTTAGTGACCGACTTACACATTTCCACACAACACGCGCGCTCGCGTTGATGAACCGGAATTCTAGTCCACAATGTTCCACGATGTTGACAACTAGGTGGTCACCGTGGTTACTAGTGAACAAAATTGTTTGGCTATAGAATATTGACACTAAAGTAAATACGAACGAAATCAATCAGTTTGAGTGTCATGCACAGGTTGAGAACACAGGCCTACGACCAAGTTGTAATGGTCAATGTTTCAAGCACCTTGGGTAGCCCTCCTTTGAAGTGTTGCAGTCGAAGCCATATTAACAAAGGTACAAAGGTCACGTGAAGTTTGCCGTGGTTGGGTCAACTTATGTTGCGTCTGAACGGATTGGCGAAATCAGTTGCCCATCGAGTGGGGGTGACACGGATGTAGATAAAGCGAGCTTGTGTCTAGTGTTACTTCTCAATCCGCGCTACATTGCAGTTGGGGGTTTGCTATCATTGCGGTCGACGCATGCGCGTTGGGTGTGGATGACGCGAGCTTCAGCACAGTTTCGCTCCGAGTGAGAAGAAAGACTTATACGAACCCTTCGAGGTTAATCAAAACATACGTTGTGATTCTCTGACATTGAATGTAGCGCGACAGCCGAATCTTTTTCCAGTTTCTGAAGTTGACATTCGTCTTTTGGAAGGAACTGTATGTGCTTCTTGCGTTCGGCAAAACGTGCTTTCAACCACCCGCTTGTTTCTCCTATGTGAATGGGATCAAAATCACCGTATTTGATTTCGTGAACCTGTCTGATCGCTGATACACACCAGATCCTTAAGATGTATCACCAATCGTTCTTAAGATCCGGATGACGTACTCAGACAGAACAGCGCGAAGTTTTTCAGATGATACGGTATTTGCATAGTACACTGGAAAGACCTGATCTCCGTTTATTTTCTTAACTGACATGCGTTCATGTGTGTTTTGATAAAAGCGTTTGGAAATTGGTTGATGGTTCACATTTCTTTAATTTAAAAATATCCTTGTTGTTTTGGAGAGTTCATTAGTGCAAAATCTTGTTAGCTGTTTTACTGAAATATCGGATCACTGTTCTGTCTATACCGAGTGAATTTTCCGGGTTGAAGTTGAGATATCGACCAGAATGAGTTGGGTTACGATACACAGAAACCTCTAACCTCCGCTGATCATCAGGTCGTATGACTGGAAGCATAGATTCATTCGATCTCCTCACAACTTTAATGGTAGTATGCAGAGGACACATTCGTATTCATAAAACTGACCGTTTGCAACCAATTCCCGCAGTTCCTTAAGCTATAATGCAATAGCATTTGTGTTCACGTTGGAAACTGAAACTTAAAAGCATTCACTTAATTTTCTAAACTGCCTTCTGAAATCCTTCTGGTGATGGTTCGTCGATTTAGTTACACTCAATGAATAACCATTTCAAAAGCCGTCTATGCCGGGTGATGCTAGAGATTGTGGACAATCCATGGACCACGGTGAGAGCATTTTGGACGAATGTGTACACTCGCAAACGATCACCAACCGAAGGCATTTTTTCGTGCTGTTCGCGCTGCCCCATTGGGTTCAACTAAGCACGATTAAACAGTTGGCCAATGAATTTACTCGGTTCAATGATTGTGCGTACTTCAACCACCACAGGGTGTATGCGTGAGCTGTTATAGGTCACGGAATCCTACTGATGTACGGCCAGTGACCGAATCGTGTTAATCTCATTGTTTGTCCTCCGTTGGTTTTTCATTCCCGCAGGCTAATAAAAATGGCTCGTTAGAGTGTGTTACGAACAAGTTCTCCCTGTTTCTTTTTATTCTCTACACTCAGAGTTTCATTGTGGTTTTTATTTTAAACGACTGCATCATGATTTTCTATTCCTCGACATACATATTGGTTCAGAATGAATAAAATAAAATGTAACTGAGTGAACACGATTGTTAAAACGCCCCACATGGGTGAGTAGAGCACGAATTGGTAAGCCACCAGGTACAGAGTAGATTGATTGGTTCGACGGTACAGGCATGTAAG
>JTDE01000736.1:180040-210475 GCA_014338405.1 Paragonimus skrjabini miyazakii
GACGACTTTGAAGCACGTTTGTTAAATCGCCCCGTTCGTGTCAGGAGAACACGAGTTGGTAAGACACCAAGTATAGCTCGTATTGATTAGTTCGATAGTACAGGCGTATAAGAGATAAATTACCAAAGGCAAATGATCAATAACTAACTGACGAGTCGGTAAGCACTTGTACACGTGATTGGTTAGTTTGTTGCTTGGCTTATCTGGCACAAATTAGGACGCGTCATCACGTGGGCGTGTAAGCACAAGACTGCCTGTGCTATTCCGACCCAACAACGATCAGGTCACGGAACCTTCCAACGCACCACACACAATGGGATGGCGCAATTCGTTATAACTCATACGTTCGCCCTGTTCCAGTTCATACAAAAATTACAGATTAAAAGTAGCTGAGACTGCCTCTGTGCATCTGAATCCGCGTTGGACTACTTAGGAGAAAAAACATGTCGCAAGATTGGTTCAGTTCCGGAGAATTGGCGACAGAAAGACTGTGAAAGGGAAAATCAGAGAGCAGTGAGCGAAATAGAAATCCAACCAATGACTATCAAGCATACAGCAATCGTATTGCAATCAGTGGCACACAGCAGCTGACTATCATTAACAATGTGAGGTTGAGAGTATCTTCATTCTACCCCATTGATTCTGATGTTTGGGTTATCTGTATACTCGGTTTGACATGTCGAACATGTGCGCCAAATCTGCGCTCGAATGCAACCATCGATGACGTAGTTACGATAGACTGTGGCAGGTTGTTCCAGATTTGGCTTACCTGGACACTAAACGAATGTTCTCTGCAAACCAAACGGCTCATTTGTTGTTGTAGCTTCAGCGAGCTACTCCTGAGATGGTTATTTTCGCTAGTCACAAATATTTTTCCTAATGAATGTTGGGGGTGATAGAGGATCGTGCATACTGAAATCAAGCCTCCTCTTATATATATGCGGTGGCGTATTGAGAGATGTCTCAGTTTGTGCAACCTATCTGGTTTGGGTAGAGGACGTGATATCGTAGTCCATATTTTCAGCCCAACCCTGCACCTTATCTATGAGAGTAATGTTCTTCATGAACTGAAGACTACAAGTTTGGATAGTTATCTCGAGTTGAGTGGACATTAGCAAACTTAACTCACTAATGGAACAGTTTGGTTGAACCAGAGACCAACGTTGAACCGGTAACTCCGTTTGTCGACAGTTGTATCGTGCTTATTTGAACGCCTTGGTGGCATCCACAAACAAGCCATACGGCGGCTGGTTGCGTTCACGACACTTTTACTGGATCCGTCGGGTAGTGACTAACAAATCGATCGTATTGCGACTCATTCGAAATCCATACTGTTCCTCGGGAACGTTGGTCTCCAATAATTCTGCATTGAGTCAGCTCAACAGAATTCTTGTTAGCGCCTATCCCCCGCATCTAAGCAGACTAAAGCCCCGATAACTGCCTGTACTTTGCTTGCTACTCTTACCTCTAAACAAAAGTACTATCAGAGAGTCCTTGGACTCTTGAGGGATCACTTTCTGCTCTCAGGTGGAATAAACTAGCCGGACCAAAGAACGTTCAGGAACTGGTCCGTCATTCTCCAGAATATCACGTGGCAATCCATCTTCACCTACAGCCTTTCCGTTTCGGAGTTGTCCGGTGGCTTTCTGCACCTCTGCCAAATCTGGGACGAAGGCGAATGAGGGTTTGAAATCTTGTTGTGGCAGGCAAAGGCTGCCTTATTGTCATTGAACCAGTCCAGCCGTTTCTGGCGCTAGGTACCTGCCGACCCGATGACTGCTGCCATGGTCTGTTCTTTGATGTGTTGCCACATACCCTCGGGGATAATGGATACAGGGGAGTCTTTCAGACGAAAACCAACTACACATCGAAATGTAGTCCCCGTTCTTGAGTTCTGGAGCCGTTTGACATCCAGTTTCTGTCGTTGCCCGGACGAGTTACCACAAACAGACTTGCAAATGTGAACCAGCCATTTGGTCTTGACCAGCATATGATCGGTGCTACACTCAGCCCCACGCAGCATTCACATGATACACACTTCACGAATGTCACGCTGCTGCACGGTCATATAAGTAAGCAGATGGTGATGACCGTTTTATGGATGAGTCCACGTTGTGATATCGCTCGCACACAGCTGGAATCAGGCGTTAGTGAGAGCCAGCTCGTAAGTGACACACAGGTGGAGCAGATGACCACCGGTCTCGTTGACTGCATAAACATCGTGGTGTTTGAGGACTCCCAGCCAGGTCGTTGGGTCGCGCCCAACTCACGCATTGAAATCGTCCAGAACATCAGTCGGTCACTCACCGATATCAAACGGATTGTGGCGAACAGCCAAGCATAGAACTGATCCATTGTGTTATCGATGTGCCACGTAGTTGGACCATAAACACCAAGACCTGTGACAGACTTAGGTCGACTGAGTCACAGGCGCATCGATATGATTCGGGAGTTGATATCGTGCGGTTCGTCTGTCAACAAAGCATTGGTGTGGCCAATGACTGCGAAACGGATCACGCTCCTGAGCACCTTCTTTCAAGTAACCCATCCAGTAGAAATGGTACCCAGTACTTGATTCTGGTAGCCTACCTTGGTTTGCAGGCCTTGTGTCACTCAAGACTGCAACATCGATGCCAGAGTGGCTCAGTCCAATGGCGATCAGTTGGTGCGAATTTCCAGACGTCCGGTGCTTCCTCGATCCAGCGGCGTGCACACATTCCAGGTGCCGACGGACAATGTCTTGCGTCCACATGCGTGCCTCAGATTGACAAATGGAACTTCAGATTGAGCCTTTGACTCAAAAGCCTGACCTACGAGGCAATAGAATGTAGGATTTTCTTGGGAGACCTTACCCGAAGCCAGTGACTCAAAGCTTGACTCATTTGGTAGTGAGAGGTTAACTAAGCTCCGAGGCGCATTGAATAGGCTGTTAACGACTTATTCCGATTACTGCTGCGCGCAGCAGACGTACTGTAAGTTAAACTAAACATGAGAATTTGCACGGGTTTTTTGACCGTACACGATAATACACCGGCGATCACGGTTAACCGTTGAGCGTTCGAAATGCTCTTTGTTCGACAATAACTTTTCTACTCTTCCTCCTTCCGTACACCGAGGACAACCGTGTTGCAAACTATAAATCTAGTTTTTATGTGTACTCATAGATTCGTGCCTCACTACCTAAGCACCCTCTACGCAATCGAAAGTACACCATACTATGAGCTTGAATGCTTTTTTGTGTTTCTGCTCCCCTTCGGTCTATCTGACATGGTTGAACCCAGAAAGACTGAAGTCTTGATCAGCATAGCCCTCCGGATCAATGTTGTTCACAAGCCAGATCACCACGTCAGGGTAGCAAAAAAGGTTCGGACGAGTGCCATACGGGCACATGCACACTCATGAATGAAAAAAAAGGTCATGGTCAGTTGGCATCGGTTAGCCGGTTCGGGTCGAAAAGTCGTTCGGCAAAATATGATCTATATTGTCCAATTTGCACGTTGTTTCGCCGGTTGTGCACCAGAATTCCAGTCCACAGTGCACCGAGATTTCCATCTAAACACCATGTGTGTGTGGGTGTTTTCAGTTAATGGTTTACATCTATTGAACCGACTGCCTTCAGTAGTGGCTCGTTCGACCCCTCTTGTTACCTGTGGTCCACCCGCTATGAGATTCGGACATATCTCATAGCCGCATCGAGAATGCCTGAGTAATCTCTTCTCTGACTCGCTCACCCATCACTGCTCTCCCTCTCGGTTCCACGAGTTCACTTTTATCTCTGGATATCGATCGCTTGAGTAACTTTTCCTGAATCGATTTCCACATCAAGCCCCCTGCCTGTCACTATTCCGCCTGACTACGTTCCACACCCCTAGTGTCATGCGCGGTTAGACAAAAAATGCACAACGTTATAAAAAGCAGCTTGTCCTGTTGGAAGTCGCACTTTCGTCGTAAGACGATTCGAACAACTGTACTGGGTCGGTCACAACACGATAGGTTTGAAGTAGGCCCATAATTCTGGACTGACAACGTTGGTAGTAACAACTCCTACACTAAGTCCTTGTAAATGGAACAGTTAGCGGCGTGATCGGGATAGACCAATCTGTTCCTTCTGGTTGATCAGACAGCAGTTCATGAACTGGCTGAATCGTCATCATTTTGCATTGTGGGAATGTCAACACGATCGTTGAATCGCCTACTCGTGAGTTTCTACATACGTTCTTGTTCGACCGGTTTTCTGAATTACGCTTGACCTACAGAATTTGCTATTTGATGTTTACCACGTCGAGTGAAATGGAACTGTGCTGAGTCCAGTGAACTGGTGACCTGACGAATGAATAGTATTTAACGAGGACCACCTGGTCGATTGATACCGAAAATTAAATGTTGCTGACAGTGATAACTGGTTTTGTTCACCCTGGGTAGGTGTGCCTATACGAGTGCAGTGTGTTGCGAACACGTCATGTTCTTTTGGTGTTAGGTCCGAGTTACGTAACGGATACCAACTGCATCTACCCATTTGCAATCAAGAATGTAACGAAAAACACGCAGCAAAGCAGATGCAACCTGTACCGTATAAGTCATGAGAACCGACTCCTTAAATGATAACGAAGACGGTGATTGAGTTGGTTAATAACTCATCAGCTTGTCAGAGTAAACAATATTTACGAGGACGAATGAAATTTCTGTCAACGGGATGGTTTGAACAATCAAGAATTGGACACTTTATGAAGTCACCGAAAAACTTTGTGCCCTTTGTGCCCCGATTCTACATGTGTGCACCTTGTCCGTTTCACCTAGCGCCAACTCCACCACAATCGATATTGGTTAGGGTAACTTGTCGTAGCTATAGTATCAAATGATTCGCTTGACTTGAAGACGAGATCACTTCAGTGTCCGAGTGAGCCCAATCTGGAACACCTACTTGAGTCTGTCATGACCGTGCAATCCGCAGATGAATTCAAGCTCCGAATCAAAGCACACACTTACAAAATCAAGCCAAGTCTGACCATCAGAATAATTCCGTCAGCGCGAAGCTGTGTTCGATGTTTCACATCTGCCTTCCTGAATTCTATATGTATGCCAGCCTGGGATTTTCTCTCAAACAATTATCTCTACATTCCCCTCAGGGATTTTTCAGCTGCGTTCCTATGGTTGTTGAGTTTCCTAATCCGATTTTACTGAAACTGTTGTACTATCCATCTAACATAAACGCACATAACCAGGTTTTGTCTTCTTCCAGTCTGAAACATATTCTGAAAATTCATTTTTCAAAATGCGGTCTATGAGTTAAAACGAAAGTTGACATTCTATCGAGCGCAGTTCCTCGTTGCTTGTACGTACATTCACAGGGCATATCGTTAGGCGTAGCTGTTCAAGCGCAAGTGAACTGGCCTGTATTTTTTACTCTCATTTATCTAACCAACGGTGTAAAATTCTCCCGATTTCAGGTCTGGACGACCGCAAGGCGCACCTGGACGACTCGGCAGTTGCCTTCGCGTTGCGGGATTTCACTTCTCCGGGTGTTCGGTGAGCACGTATTTGCACACTCACACGCTTTTGATCCGAATGGTAATGTCGTATTATCGTGCACTTTGTTACTCCTCCCGCGTCCCCTGTACGGTACGCACACCCTCCAGCTAACTGTACTAGACAGAACCAACCGTCCTGCAAATTTGCCGCCTGGCCTGTCTGCATGGATGCAACTGCCTTTTTTCAAAGCAAGCCCACCGACAGACCACGCGCGAACTCATTACTATGCCTTTCCTTGTCCTAACTATTTTCCACGATTGCTATATCTTATTGTATTGTGCCTATTTTGTTATCACAATACTGCCTTCTTTTCTACGCATCACTTAGCTTCATAGCGTTGAACCATGTTTTGGTGTTTGGTCGCTTTGAGTACAATCTGTTTTGTCACAATCAACACAGTTCATTTGTTTATCGTTGAAACTGTTCATTTATTTTTGCACCATCTGCTGCCTCAAGGATTCAGTTAATGAATATTTTCGCTTCTGTGATTCTGGACTATCAACCCCCCTCCCATAAGCCCTAAAAGGCATCACTATCACCGACGTATACTACCCTTGAGGTGGGTGATTTTACAACCTGCAAATCGAATCAGCTTGTTTAAATTCCGTTACGAATTATATGATGATTTTTTGTTCTGGCAGTCATGTCGTTTTTCCAGACTGATAACTATAATCAATAAGTGATTATACTAGCAAACAGTCTGTTCCGTACTCAGAGGTGCAGAGACAGGGTTAGGTTGCAGTCGCTGATACTGTCCAGAAAGTCGTGCTCGCTCAGCGCCGTTCCATTAAAAACGCAAAGGCAGACGAGCACACAGACCACGTCATGTGAGTTGGTTACATTATACAGAATCAGGTAACATGACTTATCCTCACTGATTAATGGCCAATCATGCTCATGCTGTGAATTTTTCTCGTTAAGTTTTCAATGTGAGCGGACTTGGATCGGTCGTGTAGATCCCAAATATTTTATGCTTCACTGTGAAACTTACGGACGGAACGGGATAAGAATAGTCGAACTTTACGACTGGGCAATTATCGGCGACTCGGTTTGTGCCGGCAAATCATATCTAGAAACTACGTTATACCCAATCGTAGTTAGCAGGAGTTGCTGAGACTCCAGATTAAGTGCGGAGGAAATTCTACTGTTCGTTCCATGGACTCTTGCCCATCGTAATATTGAACCAGACGATTAGACTGGGTATCTTCAGTGGTGGACGATTCATTTTGTGTTGGGTCAGTGCGATAGACGTTAGGGCCTGTCTGTGACACATGCACGTGAGTTCTTCCCTACTGTTGTGCCGAGGAACCTGCTACTTTGATAATCATCGACACCTTGAACAAACCTCGTGTGATCACTGAATGGGAAGAGAGAGCCAGCTTGACAGTGATTATTATGGGTTGATGTCTCGGGCTTCATTTCCCACTTCACTCAATAAGGGGTCGATGAGATTCAATATAGTAAGCGGTCACTCCAAATCCGCTTCTAACTCTCGATCATAAATATCCTGGTCTGCACGATTGTGCTCCCACGATCGTCACAAATATATCGTAGTAAATGACGCACTCATTTATATATATCACTCAGCCAGTTGTATGATATCAGGGACACAAGTTACCAGTTCAATGACAAGGTCTTTGTTCGTCATAGTTCGAACATGACCTACATGTGGATGGTTGTTTCAAGTGCGAAATCCAAAACCATCCAAACTACACACACAGACAATGCGGTAAGGAACAACAAACTAACCAACATTCTAGCACAGCGACGACAGTTCAAAGTTTGCAAGAAATGAATACTGATCTTCCGTAGAATAAAATTTAGGTTTAACAGGCTATCTGAAAACGTCATGTTTGTCCAACAGGAACTCCGCGTTGATATATCAAATTCTGTTTCCTCTCACTGTTCAAACTAGGGCTTTGTTTAAGAGCCGTTAAGATGTTCTATTCAATCGCATTTTCGGTGTGCTCCGATCGTGACTACTTTCGTCGAATCGATGGGCCAATATGCTTTAGTTTTGTCACGGACTGACCGAACGTGTTGCACGACTGTCTGCGATAGCGTTCAACCTAACGATGAGTATTGTCGTTTTAAGGCTTATCTGTAGCGGAAATGACCGATCTGAGATGCGGTTGTTTTGACTAACACGTTGCTTTTGCTTCTGGCGCTATCGGAATCAGGGTGAAGAGCGATGATATTGATGAACCCCCAAATCTAAGCGATCTTTAAGTGCATTTGCATCCCACTGACATCGTCCATTATTGATTATCATTGCAAACTATGCCACTTAATAACCAACACTCGGATTTCTTTTGAGCGCACCCTGTGCCTTGGGCAACTGATGATGACCAGTCTGCGTGTGCATCTGGTACGGTCAATTCAGCACACCAACACACACCCAGTGAGTGCTCTTGCCTGCCTAGCACCTTCACCTTCCTACTCATCGAGTGTTGATGCCTACATATTTTCTGAATAAAACCCCGCACGTATACGCGCACCTTTTTTTTACTAATTGCAGTTCCCCACTGACCAAATTGATTCATAACTGTTTGCGGTGTATCGCACTCCAAAGGCCTGTACGCTTTCATGATCTGATCCGCGCTGTATGCTGTTATGAGCTTTCATATCATTGCAAACGCTACCAAGCCACTTCACTGCAGTATCGTTTCCAACGTGCCTTACCTTTGCCATGTAACTAACCAGCTGTGCTATTTATGGTTGGACAATATTATCAATCCGTAGGTAAGTGACCACAACTCACGCGCGCGCCCACACAAAGCGTGTGGTAAGTTGTCCACTTCAGGTTTACACACACTTTTCCTGTAGCTGAGACTAAGGGTTCCAGCATGCACATGCTCTACGTTCGAAAATTTATGACTTGGTCGTAGCAGTCTTCGGTGTAGATGTTCTGTATACAGCTCATGTACAAACATCACGATTAAAAAGTTGTAGACTGAGGTCAATTGACTGAAATGCGTGTAAAAATTGGAATGCGTATTGATGTAAGAACCAATCGCGGAATATGAAAAAAAAGAGAAATTAACTCTGTGCATCTACATAAAACAGGCCGAGTTAAAAATAAGGCACGGAAGAGTTTACTGACATAAACGATATTAGGAAACGAAACAGACATTTCGTACAAGATTTTGATAATCCCCGAAACATACGTATTCGCATATATGAGCACAGTGTGAATGTTTGCAATGATTAGCGGTGAGTAGCGCTTATTTATGCAGCATCTTTTGTAGTGATTGTTGTTTGCTCCCATTAGTTCAGCCAGCAGGCCTTCAGTGGCCTCACAAAGAAGCTCGTCATTCCTGCTGATTGTAGCTTTCGTGCTTTCTTTTCATTCTAGGGAATACGGCCCAGAACAGGATCTGTCAAGCGAAGAAGTCACCGATCTATCGAATCCCGTCGAACATATCTACGCCCGACCAGAAAGTCTACAATTGAGGGGATCATCCAAGCGGATACAAAAATCAAACTCGGGACTAGTACATCCGGAACGAACATGGAGTGTGAAAAGTTTGCAACGTCTCACCAACCAGGCGATGCAAACACGATTGCGTCGACCCCGATTGGCGCCGAATCGTTGGGGATCGGTTCCGTTACCCGATTCTGCGCAGTATGACTCGCTTCTGCGACTAAGCCAACTGTCGTTAGGTAGTCGTAGTCAAAGGGCGCACACACTACGTGAACGACACCCTGACTATATGCTGGAATCTAGTGTGTGAACTATTTCCTTATGAAAAGTAGAACTCTATCGGACTTGCCGGGAGAAAATGGTGGGTTCATCACGGGATGAAGTACTTCTGAATTGAGCAACGCTTACATTTTAAATCAAATTCAATCTCCTTCAGAACACGGGGAGTGCACTATATCAACCTGGATCAATCCATTGTTTCTAGAGCGCAGCGAACCTGTGATATATCCTTCAACGAAAAAGTGTTTTCATTTCGATTTCTACAGAATTCTTCAAAAAACAAAACCATAATTTTAAACGCTCACTAGTATATTTCATACAATCTGTCACATATCTGAAAAATATTATATAATTAGATGTCATTTTTTGAAAACACAGTTCCATGAAGTTTGGCCATTTACATCGCAACTTTGAATAGTCGCTAGGTGTTCACTTCAGTTGATCTAGGTAGTCGGTGGTTGTACATAACATATCTAATTCATTCCAGTGACTATTGTGGACCCAGGCCAAATACTGCTATAGTTCATTGAAATTTTTTTGTAGTTGACATGGACTAGCAAGTTTATAAGCAAGAAAAGTACCTAAGTACGGGAAACGTTAATTTAACGATCACATTTTGAATTAACATCATTTACTGAGATCAGAGAGGATCGTTAAGTTCGGTCGATAGGACAATGAACAAACATTACAGAAGCACTGATGTACAATAGTTCAGATGCAAGTGCGCTTGTTACGGTGATTGTCGAACGTGGGTGTCAGAAGTTTGAGGAAGATAGGTGCGATTAAATTTGAACACAATCCGAGTCGGAGTGTAGAATCAGATCGACCTCAAATGAGTAGAAACTCACAGTATGCATCCAGATCAGTTACATCAAATGCATGTACAAGCATCCTCTTGTCTATGTTGTCTCTGCCATAACCGTAATAAATCTCAATTCAGATCCAAGTAAGTTACACAATAACAATAACAGCATTGCATTAAAATGAGATTTATTCCTATGGAGAAAAATTTCGCTCACAGCTTCACTGCGAACGGTAACGCGTCTGAACCGCAAAGTAAAACGGACGCACCTCATTTAACGGCACTCTAAGCTTATTCAGCAACGTTACAAGATGACGGGATGATGTTACCCAACTAAATGACACAGCTCACAGTTTCAACTGGACTGCTACTATTCGGTAGGGTATGGGTGGGAACATCCTAGTTCCGATGTAACATCTTGAAGGTGCAGAGTTTAATGTATACACACTAGCCTAGTTGCCTAGCTAATTCCGTGCGGTCTGCGTGTTTCTCTCAAGGGTTCCAACTAAATTAGTCTCAACTGCGTATTCCATACCGATCAGAAAGGGTTATCACACCAGCACTATTAGAGGCTTCAAGCACACAAGCCACTACGGAATAATTATACTTGGTAAACCCCAGAGGCAATTGTTCGTCAAGTCTAATCCTGCTTGTGGAATAAGCATATAAAGATCTCAACAGAATGGTGTATCTGTTTGGGGAACAGGAGTGCTTAATAATGCACGGATCACATTCAACAGTTGCACTGGCGGGAAGGAGAACACACCTAAACATTTGTGCTGCGCGTGATTGACGAAATCGAACAATTCAAAACATTTACAAGCTTACATATGAATCTATTCATGGTTAGAAAAAGATAACGTTGACTTTGAAAAATAAAATAAAACAAATCACAGTAGATCTCTTCGGAGAGCGTGTGCACACATAGAGGCACACTTATATACAAGTGCAGCATGTAACAATTAGGGAAAATAATTGCAACGCGTGGTTCAGCACAAAATAAGAGAGAGAGAGAGTGGAGATTAGGGTTAAATGCCAAGCATCAGTCAATCAACAATCGGATGTCTGCGCACCGTGGTACATCTGTGAATGAAAGTTACGAACATGTCCATTGTTTTCGTGTTGTTGTGTAAAGTAGTACAACAGAAGGGCGTTAGGGTCACGGTTATAACAGGAAGATAATGGCAAGGGGTACAGGCGAGCAACTGGGGGCTATATATAATTCGAACAGTTCAACAATTCACACCTTGATTTTCCACCCCGGCATCCGAAGTTTCAAGATCGCCAGTAGGTCCTGAATGAGAGGTAGCGTAGGGAACAAAAGCAAATCGTAAAACCCCTATTCAAAGATAACTTTGGTTACCACAAGGAATGTGAAAAACAATTAAACGAGGTGCCAGACCCAAGGTCAAAATAAATTCAGATCTGATAATCTGCAAGGTTATGATGGCCAACTGATTTTCGTGGATCACCATCATGATAACGCAATCTTGAACCACCAATCGGCATCATCCTATCCAGTGGCCGTATCTTATCGGCCGATTCTATCGATGAGTCTCAAATATTTACCTGTGGAGTGACCGGGCACACACCTTTAGATAAAGAATGGATAGCAGCATGGTTTCTTCTAGCGCTCATCCCACACAATTCACAGCGCATATATGACACAAATTGTCAGGATCGGCTAGCCTGCTCGAATCTTACATGAAAAATAGCACAACCACGGTTCCCAACTCGTATTTTTGTGCACAATCATCTCTGTGCCCTTTTCTAGATGCGATTCATCTTTCAGCTAATCGATTTTCACACGGACTCACCGTACTTGTCACCACTCCGCCTGACTAGGCGCCACATCCCAAATATGGTCCGCAGTGGGATAAAAAAAGAACGACGTACTCAGTATGAATTGAGCCCAGTAGGGGCCGCGTTTTCGCTGTAAGACACAGTTACTGAACTGTCGCAGTATTACCGTGAAACACCCAACCAATATTGACAGATAATCCTGGGTGTAAATCCCTCTGCACTAAATCATTGTAGACTGAACTGTTGATGGTATGATCCACGAAGACCACGCCACTTCTTCAGGTTGTAGGGATGTTCATACGATCGTCAAGTGGCTCATTTGAGAGTCTCTACACACGTGATTTTTCATCTATCTGCTGCGAGGTCATGATCCACAAGTCTGCCTCCATCATCCCAGTGGATCACCAGATTTTGGTCTTTGGCATCGGTGGAAATACGATGGGTGGAGTGACAAGGTGACTGAATGAATGGGTGGTTTGTGTAATAAAGGTCACGTAATCGCTCGATACCGAGAAGTAGATAACAAATGCGAAAAAAAACAAGTAGTTAACTTGATTCTGAGCGGTCAGATATTCGCCCGGTGCGTAGGGAAGAGCGTGGTGCGCTAAATGTAAGTATCGTTCTTCTGATCCATCAATTCGATGTCAACTGCTACTGTCCACTTATTTTGTACGACAGTGTACACATACACGAATGTACTGCGTATAACCCTTGTGTTTATTTCGCATGATTCGCATACAACCGTTTTCGATCGAACAATTGGTTAAGGCATTCTCCTTTAATAGGGCTTGACATCCGATCAAGAGCCAGACGGATTAGATCAGTGTTTCCTAACGAGGGTGACTGAGTGACAGTGAGATTCGATCATTGACCGGTATTTTCTGAAGCGATCATCACTATTATCATCATGATTTTCAGCTTTGAGCCATACCTATGGGTACTGTGGCTTAGGCTGCCACTGGTTTGTGAAGTAGCAAGATAATGAATGAGTAAAATGCATAAAGGAGGACAAAAGAGAGAGATATTGAAGAAAAAGAGCAAATAAGAGGTTCAGAAAGGGAAGGAAAAACCAACGTCGTGGATACAGGCTCACTACTGAATGTCACACACGAGCACGTCAGGAAGTGTTTTTAGCCAGCGGTGTGGACAGTTTCGAACTCCCCAGCCAGGTAGACAGCAGCCAACAACCATGCTCGACGAGGCGGTCGAGACTTTCATAACCTGTGACCATGTTATCCTTTTGTCGCTCTGCAAGTGCTTTCAAACATCAACAACCACAATGAACAATGTTCGGTGTGGCAGACATCCCGTGGGCATGCGGAGAGCATGGTACTCAACTAGAGGAGACTGCATTTGCATTGACTCAGCCATCAAAACAGAAAACGGCGGTAGAATACTGAGAGTCTAACTGCATCTTCCGAACGAATCGACCAGGTCTCTGATACATAAAGCAAAACCAGGCGCACATGCACAATGTAAACTCTGTCTTTAGTCGACAAATGGACGTCACAAGTGACGAAGATCGGCGAGTGCACTATATGTTTTGGACACTCTCGTGAACACCTCGTCGGCAATACTACAAGTTGATGAGATGAGTCTACCCAAGCTGGTGAAACGACCGACAGTCTGCAATGACAAAGGGAGGATCAACGTTAGCCCAATCTTGTAATAATACTTTACGCTTTTAAATTGAACACCACCTAAACTTTATCGCAGCCTACGAAATCAGATAAGCCTTCCAGCTAGCCTACATCGAAAGGAAGCCAGTTGAAATACTTATCTGAATGCGAAGGCTGCGATCAAGTGTGAGTGGTGCTCAATTTGAAACAATCTAAATCCTAGAAATTCTATTGAAAACTTTACACTTTGAATAATGTAATGTGTACACCAGCCATACTATTTAACCGATTCAACATGATCCGCACGTTCTTTGCACAAGAACTAACTAAGGTATTATCGTCCGCATACTTAACATCGGTTAACTTACTATCTGCTAGAAGTTCCACGCCGAGATCCTTGGAACCCTTGAATGCTCTTTTTAGAATACCGTTCACTACAAAGTCGAATATGATGGGTTCGAGGGGAGATCAGAGCGTACTGATGTCAGTTAGGAGACATGAATTGCTGTGATGTTGTTCGATGCAGACGTACTCGTTGAGGACGACAGATTCCGGGAAGAACTGGCATTTTTCAATTCGAAAACATATGTCATGGACGTGTAAGGCTCTGATGATTCATTCCTGGAGTCCTTGTCGTGTACGACCAATGACGACAACGTTGTTCAAGTAGGTTGCGGTGCCTACACCACCTATGAGCATTATGTACATGACATGCCAAAATACTGAAGGTGCTATCTTAATGTCAGGTGAGAACCGGTTGTACTGGCATAGCTCAAAATGCGTTCGTGGCGAATAGTGTTATAGATACCCATGTGGCTTCCACCTAAAGGTGAGCGCCTGACTAGCCCAGTTTTGCAAAATACGTTCAACTGTTAGTGAATAGGTACGCTGGAAATAGTAAAGGGTAGCTGCTGATCTCCAGAGCAACAGTGTGGTATGAGAAGTAAACAGTACATAATCGAATAGAGGCATTTGTCATCCTGACTACGATAATTGGTGAGGTAAAACTGGAGCAGATGACAGTAGTGGACACTTCAGCGGTCGCGAGGCCCTTCAGCTTTGTGTTCACAACTGATGTGCCTGCGTAAGTCACAGGATGTCGGATCTCAGGCAAAGGGCTACATGAACTCTGATGAGCAATCGATATCTCCTGTGAACGCAAGCAAAACGGGTAGATGATTGTAGCGGAATAGGTGGGCGGCTGCAGATTTTCTTGATGGATGTCAATGACGTCGATCTGATTGAGATCTAACAAGTTGGGGTTGACCTCGCATACGCAGCACCTGCTACTAATGATAACGCTTTTTTAAATTAAATCGTAGCGCAAATGATCGCGTAGATGAACTGTACGACGGTAAGCGCTACGGAAAACACAGAAAGTCGGTTGTGTAGTTGATGATCCTTTAAGCGAATCTCAGTTTTTCGGAGATAATGGGGATAATGTAAGCGGCATCCAATTGCAGATGAGATCGAAGTCTACAAAGCTTCGTATCACAACTGATAGGGCACTCGTTGCATCTGAGCCCAGTTGAAGCGCAGGTTTTTTCCAAAACTAAAATTACATTATATCTGTATTCAACTCAAGGAGTCAAATTCCACTACTTCTGTTCCAGTTATTTCACTTTCGAACTGGAAAACAACACACAGCCCTGCATAACCGTTTCCAACAGATCTGCGTGAAGAGTACATGCAGATGAAGGGACTATTGCCATTGACTGTGAATCGCTTCGGTGGTAGGGCTGTGAATTGGTAAGAGTGTAGTAACAATATCGAACGAGTTTAACTTCGCTGTAGCAAGTGCAAAAAAACGCGTTCCATTTGCACATAAATGCTTTTGAAACATTGAAGCCTGTATGGGATCATAATGCATAGTTGTCTGCCTCGCGATAGACGTGTCAGATATGATGACAGTGACCATTGCTGAAGTGTCTTTCGACAGTGGGTCGTCCTTTGCTGGGGAGTTTGCTTTGTCAGACATGTATAACTGAGCACATTCCTGAGAAATCCAGGTGCAGTTGTGTAAACGGACGAAGCTCTGACAGTTTGTTTAAACATGTGCACAATATCCCACTAACCCCAATACCAACGTTTATTATCATTATATACATACTACTCATAAGTAGTTACAAATATTGACCAAAATGTCCCGAGGGCCCAAACGTTGACGTCTGCCGTTTGTGTTTGGCGAGTACCAATGCCCGTTCCTTGTAACGCCTGTATTGCTGGGATGACCCAGTTTGCCTGAATTCGAGAAGAGCCTGCACCACCTACTTCGGTAGTCTCAGTTCATCGTTTAAAACGGCTCGGAAATAGCTGAATGCCAATTCAGTGCCTATCGCATCGCAAGTTATTTGCGCTTTCTGGATATGGTGGAACAAACAACATGGTGGGCAACCTGAGTGGTATCAGATTTAGCCTTCGTTGGCCCCGCCCGGCTTCCAGTTAGGGTTTAAAAAGTGCTCTGTCATTTGATGGAGACACTGAGAGGTGTGGCCGGAAGCCCAGATCAGTGGTGAGGACGTTGCAACGTCTTTTGGCTGTAGTTATGGACAATTCAAAAGAAAAGCGTAATAAACTACACACAAAACTCTGAAATCGCGTACGATATAAAAGGTAAATTTTATTTCACTTTCTGTTATTGCAATACGTTTTTATTCACCTCGTTTCAATTTCATCAGTTTATTGCTTCTCATTATTCGTTCGTTTTACGGTCTTCAATGGGCACTCTGTCTGTTTTCGGATTTTTGTGTGAGAATTAATAATACATCTGATATGAACGTCATCAGCAATTTAAAAAAAAGTTGAATGTTGGGTCTTAAACATTACGACGGGATGTTTTGTTAATTCACTCGAGAACAGTAAATTTCAGCGACAAAAGAGTGAAGTTTTCGATCCATATGTAATACAACAAACGTAAATCAGGAAAATGGGCTCGTGCGGTAAGTCCGTATCAATGGAAACACAGTGGGCTAATCGCAGTTTACCAGAAGGACAATGATCAACGAGGGAACTGCAGCATACATCATCTTGAATTACCTCTAGGTTGCCCACAGATCAAGTGATATCCCAGACGCGACAACGATTCCGATTACACACTACCATCATAATATACATGTTCTGTAGTACGTCTAGTTTTCAAAAGCCAATCATCTAGCTGTTGTAATCAGTTTTTGAGCACAACATCCAAAATTGTGCCCGGAAGGATGGCGGCAGCTAGCAAAAGGGGCCAACATGCATTATCGAATCAAACATCTCCACATTCATGAGAAAATCGTGACACATTCGAACGCCATAAAAATGGGTGTCATAATTTTTCGACCAATTTCTCTACACTCTTCAACGAATAAAAATGCGTTTTGAAATCAACATTCCACACAACTGCTACAATAAACGTCAGCAGTGTGGAACAAACTGCACGATCATCTACACTCTGTACTGGACGTACAATCAGTTGCATCGTACTTTTATTAATGGCTGTACTTTGACGAAACAGTACCTTATACACCAATTTCAAGGACTAAAACTTTAGAGACAAGCAGAAACAAGAAAATTTAACTCAAGTTAACGATGTGGTGAGTGTGAACTCAGGCATGCTTTAAAGAAAGCAACATCGCTAACCTGAAACAGATGCAGGTATCGGCTTCTTCTCAACTGGCCTGAATGCTTCGTTTGCGCAGGGGTTACGGGAGATTGCGACAGATCCCTTTGAAATCACTTGCACGACAGGATCCAAATCAATTAGAGCTGTCTGTGAACCGTCGCTCTGAGAACTGCCACGCCTGCTTCCACCGACTGCGACGTTTGGCTCCACGTTGGTAACAGCAGGCATGGAAGCCATCTCTAGGTCATCAAGTTCCTTGCTGTAGACGTGACTGAGTTTCACGCTTTTTACAACCGGTGTTTCCGCGTCAGAAACAGACGTCATTAGTTCCCGGCCTTTGCGATGCGAATGAGACGATGGCTTCAGAGGAGTATCACTCACGTTCATCTTTGAAGATGGCTTGGTACGATCGATATAGGAATGCAGACGATATTGATCTTTACCGGACTTCGCTTTCGGGGTTGGCGTGATCCGGTTAAGTGGATGAAATTTGGTTGAGTTTCGTCGAGTACACGAGGAGCTCGGTACGTTCGAGGCAGCTGTGTCGCGTAGGGTAGCAGCGCGACTAACACTGAGAATATAAGGGCAAACAAGCAAGGGATAGGACACTTGGTTTAACAACAGAACCGGAAGTCGACGGGACGAATTAGAGAACCAATGCAAAGATATATCATGTTTGTCACTTAACTATATGGTATGTCGAATGGATTCAGTTCAGCTGATCACAAAATAATAGGAGTGACCTGTCTAGGCTCGAGCAGCTCGAAGGTACTCAGCCCAGTATCGGTTGTTTGAGTTCTGACATATGGATATCAGGAAGGGAGGTTAATCACTTCCTAATTTTAACCTTACCATTATGGTTATGCGGCAGGCAAACATCAGTGTAAACCACTGTTGCGATGGTGCTGATGATTATGTGAATAAATAAATGAACGGCAATAAAGTTTGGTACTTGAAATCAATACGCTGCAGCATTAACCATATGTTTTATGAAGCATAATCAACATACCCTAAACATGGTAACCCAATGGTTTCTAAGCAAGCAGGAATGGCCAATCTAAGTGCATCAAAATAAGGAACACTGATGGGTAGTTTGTCAAATTCGATTGGTACTGCCAAGCCACAGCAGTTTGCTATAGTTCTGGTCAGCTGACTTGTTAACTGAGTCAACCTGAGCGTCAACCTTCAGTGTCAATCTGATGCTCCTGATATCCTCACGTGCGGTTTCGTCGGACCGATCTGGTGTGTGAATGCGTACTCCCTCGTCAAGACTTTCTCGTATGTGCAAAGCGATCACCTTTACCATCGGTAAATTGATTGCAGACGCGCGGCTGTGTCGAGGCATTTGAACATCGGGTCAAAGTTCAAATGCAACAAGAATCAACCAATGGTAGACCAGGTCAAAGGTCATAAACAACGGAAAGCGACCAGCCAGGATCCAGGTCAGAAGGTCAACTCGTTCTGCTATATAAGGACAGGCATCCATCGAACTTCACCGAACTCCACGCTCAGAATCTATACGCTAAAACACTTACGCACTGATGATGTCATTTCGTTTGGTGATGAAACGTTTGCAACCTAAATGCCAAGCTCGGCGAACATACCAATACCAAAACACTGCAGTATTGGTGGGTAGTTCTATATCAAATGACCAGGAGACGGTAACACAGTAGAAACATGAGATCAGATAAGTTGCGTCTGGAAGTGTTTGACCCAGCAATTTAGCCTTCATGATTCGGGATGGACAAATGTACAGTATGTGTGACAAGCTTTCTGGTAGATGGACGTCCCGGGTCACTGATACGGACAAGCTTAGAGAAGCTGTTAGTTTACCATAAAACAAAAACAACTCTCATTTATTGAATTTCTCAATATATATCCCCTGGTTATTTGATCAGCGATCAGGCTGAGTTTCTTAAGGATAACCTTCTCCAACCTGTTATACAAACTGTCAAAGAGTATTCAGTTTGAAATCTAACAGATTCAAGAACTTTTCTGAATTTCAGTGTGAGCTGAACCCGCGAACTATTGGACCTTATGTCACAACACGTGTTGTCTGATAGGTTCTAATCACTTTAGAATTGGGATTCTGGAGAGATAAACGAGGATACCTAGCCAAATAACGCCATGGCTACGTTGATCATACTGGAATATACAAAACTGCACAATAACCCTCATACACGTTCAACAAGCTGTACAATTACAGCATTAAACTGTAATTAAAAACATCTTTCGGTACACCTGATGACTGTTTTTCACAACGGTGTACCAACGAATGACAAGGATATATCTAATGGCACGACACGACAAGATCGCGCTTTGGTAAACGGGAAAACGACACGTAATACTAACAATAGTTGGTAGTTCACACTACAAGTGTGCAGAGAAATAACATAAAAGCTACTTACTACTTCATCAATTCGGTCTGAAGTTGGGATAATTTCAAATATTCTGCTTCGCCAAATGGCTGAATAGAAGAAAGTAAATCAAAATACAAGCGAACGATATATAGCAGTACTTACATTTAAATCGTGTCGCGCCCAAAGATACAGTTTACAATACTCTTCAATGAGTTCCCTTGGGGCTGGCGGGCTCATTGCATTGTCTCGGGCTGTCAGGAGGAAGGCGTGAATTCCACGTATGGAGGGAGCCTCCAGATCCGGACAAACAGATAGAATGCGTTCCTCTTAAAACGTTGGCGGGACAATAAAAAAGGAACCTACTCAGCTCCAAAAACTCATCCACAGCTTTAGCACGAAACAAAAAAGTAACTCTCTCTAAAATATAACAATGATAATTGAAATTACGACTGGGCTTACTATCTTTAAGGTAGGCATCATAGTTCTCCCTGTAATGTGATCCAAAAACTCGCGGTTCAGTGCGTACTCGAACCGTACTGTTCAAGCGTTTCTCAACCGCTTCTTTCCAAACCTAACCGGGAAGAGATAGAATATACAGCACAGCTTCCGATCACCTTAGATAAACCATAACCACAAGGCGTGTAGACGGCTCGATCAATTCGGCTCTTGCGTCGAGATACTCGGCGTTTGACGACAATTACCGTACTCAGTAGGACGATCACACCCACAGTGATCAAGATAAGGAACCAAGCAAGAGCAATATATTGTGTCTGCATGGAAACTGATGCTTAGACTGAAGTAGTGATGTAATGAATCCGCTGGGGCAAATCAAATCAGCTGCTACTGCACATCCTTTTGTAAAGAGTGCGGTATCCGAATGAAAAGCTGCGGAAGAGAAAAAGCACAGATGAGAGTAAATAACTTGTAAGTTACATCTTTAGCCAGAATGAAATGGTGAATAAAGCTAAGTGACTAAATTTTGGTTCGAACATCAGAATGCCATGCGACATACAAAGTCACATATGGGTCAGATATTTTCGGGTTGTCCAATTTTAGACACGAACGAACATAATAACAGGACACGATCCCGTAACCGTGTGACTGGAAGCCGAGTTTAGTTACCGCTGAGTTACTGCTATTATCTTAGCCATGAACTACAGTGCCAAGAAAAGGCATTAATTAGTTGAAAGCTTACCGAAGAATTATGACGTCTAATAGAGAGGCCGAAATAAAACGATGCCAACAGAACAGACGAGTGGCTTTAAATCTATCTGGCTAAGCTTACCGGTTTACAGTGAGTGGAACCCCAATACCGTTCACAAAGCCAATAGTACACTAACCCCATGTAAACAACCAATACTAGGAGTTAGTTACCCTTTAGTTTAGTAGTTTTTCTGCGCTTAAATGATAATACTACACTCTTAAACAGGAACATTTATATCGAATCGTTCAGTGCACAAGAGAGATTGGCCATGTTTTATTCATAGATTTTACGCTGCAGTACATATGCCACTACGCGTAGAGTACTCAAAAACCAGCTAGGAGGATTGTAATGTCTAGGTGAAAATAATGAGTCACTGAGATGGAACGAACTAATCGAAAGATTTTCTGCCTCTTCTAAGCCTCAGGCAACAGAACACCATACATAAACGAGACAGTCTGTTAAGTAAACGACGAGTCCATTCATAAATTGGAGAAACATCTAAGATGCTGAACACTTTAAGCAATAGTTCAATATCTCATCAAGTCCAATGACTACGATTTAAGACCTCAATAATACCTATTGATTTGTAAGTAATTCTTCGATAACCAGAACAGATATCTCGTACGACAGTAGGTTACTGAAACTTCTCAAATGAATACGTGCAATTCTTAAAAGATGAGAAACCATACTTAGCCGGGAAACCTGTATACTTGCGCCAAAAGCCCTAGATTAAAGAAGCCATCTCGAATGACAGGGGCTAGGCTAAGATTGTTCCCATTGCCAGAAAGGACGGTATATGTGTTAACTATTGAGAAACTAATCCGGTTTCCATCGTGTCAAAGCTGCCAACCAATAATGTGCTCTATAGGCACGGAAAACGAAATAATGAGTGAAGTGGGCGCCTGAAAAAAAGCTTCAGAAACTGTAATCTCAAACAACATAACTGAGAACTAGACGTGAGTATCAAGCCTATTGGAAACGTGATGTACGATGGTGATAGCGGATGTTCATTTGGTGAGAGGCGCCAATCAACTTTGACCTCATGTTTGGGAAAGATACCCATCAGAAAAGTAACATAACAACAAATAGGTAGATTTACTTGTGTGGCCTAATCACGTCCCGTTAGTGGTAATAAACACAGTCTACTTATGGTTGTCAGACTGCATAAGCTACAGTCAGAAGAGCACGAAATGATGAGTACAATAGTTCACAGTGTCCACTCACAAACCGACACTCCAAGTCCGATTTTGTCCTTGTTTATACTTGTATTTGCAGTCCTCGTTAACGCAGATGACACGATTTCGTCCTTCTTAGCTGTGGGTCCTGAGGGGCTTTTCCAAAGAAGCTTACACAAGTAAAATTTATAGGGCCGTTTACGAGGCAGTTGGACGAATGGCTGTTAGCACCTTCATTTTTGCTCGTTGGTTATTCTTAGACATAGACCATGATAATCCTAACATCCTTTATTTTCGTTGATTAGTGAACGATAATAACAATAGTAATTTAACCTTACCACAATTATACTACGATTTCACTGATACCAATACCCAACCCTTAACATCCCATACCTTCACAATCTATAATTCCTCTCACACTTTCCATATCAAATCGGGGTTCGCCTTCACAGTGCACAATAGCTAGCAGTTTTTAAAATCGAACACAGCAGTTCACACTATTGGCAAAGACGACGCAACAAAGGTATTTCTGCACTCAATATTGTTAAGGAATCAGACTACCCAGAATTACAGCACCATGCCGAAACATCTAAAAATGAGACAACCCACAAGTACGTTGCATTCCTCACACGACCTCAGTGCAGACAGTTACAGTCAATTGAGTGCAGTGGACGCAGATGGTCTTGCCCAGATCTGTCCAGAGTCTTTGCATCGGTAAACGCAAGAGCATCCTGTGCTGCGACTTACAGTGATGCATAAAAATATCTTTTGGGAAGGAGGAACATCATGGACACAAGATAACATTCCTGTTTAAAATCGATGAGCCAGTTTTTGACAGAACCAGTTAGAGGAGGTCAACAGACTGACCACTATATGTAAAGATGCGGGCAATTAAAAACTTAAACCGAAGTGAGAGATAAGTCAAAACGTACGTTAAAAGAGCAGGAGTACTTTAAAACCTGGATAAGTCACAAAATCTTAAGAACAATACTAGTACTATGATGGGATAGCAGATAAGTGGAGGGAGTCTGATTCATGCAAACCAGTAGGCTGAAGTAGCTCTGGAGACACATTTGTCTAGATATTGGTTGGTTTTTTAAAGTCGACAGTTCGGTTAAATTCAGCTGAGGTTGGTTCTCCAGAATAATACAACAGAGTTAGAGATGCCTAGTTTCTTGTTGTAGAAGCGGTTGGAAAACAATACGGCAACTGTTTCGTGATAACGTCTCTCAATCTGGAGCCTTTCAGATGTGCACTCTCAAGTAACCGGCAAGGCATTCTAGTATTTACGAAAGAAGAGACATTATTCTTGATAAGATACGACACACATAAAAAGTGAGGGAACGTTGGACTCATAGAAGCACCTGAGCATGAAGAAGTAGACCTAGGAAAAGGAAAAGTGATCAGAAAGAGACTAAAGATGAGAGAACCAGGGATATCAGCAAAAGTTATTTAAGAACAGAAGCTGATTGTCTGTGGTTTATGATTAGGGAAATACCACCTTCTAGACAACACCAAGTAACCTCCAAGAAGTCATAGTAGCAGTAGGGGCTTTCACAAGTTATTTTGGTGGTTTGTTCCGGTCATTCCTTACTATGAAGGAGACAGAACCTGCTCGAAGGTGGATTCCTCCCTTGAGTTTGTTCAGTTTAAGTTAATGTTCCCCAGATGCAGGTAAGATTAAGTGAGTAAACAACTGCATCACTTCAGTGTCTAAGTGCCTACGAAGTAACGTGAACCATGCAACAACAACGACTCTCAATTCCATGCGGGACAGAGGTAAGAGGCTTCAGTTCCACCCTTTCCTGACGAGTGTCATTTGATCTCTTCTATTATCTTCGTCCTCAACCTTGTACATTATCTAGTAAGTCAGTGACCTTTTTGTAGACATGACGACCACAATCGAACACAACAACCCGAACGTGGCCTTACAAGAATGTTGTACGATGGTAGCAACATTTAGGAACTCCGGGAAGCTGCTGTTCTGATCACGTAAAAAAAAGCCCTCTTGGCTTTTGTGCTGCTTTTGCACGTTAGGTACTAGGTCAATGTGGTTAGAAATCTCGAGGAGCTCCTACCATCGGTATCTTACGGCTTCCATTATGACGATTGAGATTTCACTTGCAGTTACTTACCAGAAGGGATAAAGGTCCAATGCACTTGATGACACAATGGAAGAGCATGACGAGCCTCCTACAAAAAAGCCGGTCGATTTTTTCGTGGACGAAATTTCCAAGAGGGTTTTCGACAATCTGCAAATCAGTGGTGAACCAAAATATGGGTGAGTGCAGTTGTCAAACGGGAGTATTCACAGAAATGGCATAGACACCGATCTCCTGAGTGATACTTTGAACAATTACCCTCTAACTCCAATTCTAGGGGGACGGGCCTTGAGAAACTCAGCAACATGGTTAGAGACCCGGGAAGCAGTTTGTGAAACGGAGACCTACAGTTAACTGAACTAAACGCCTGACCTATTCTGCTATCTTGACATGATGGTCAAGCTTGTTCATTGCATTGATCCGGGAGGTTATACTGACTACAACATCGGTCCTTCTAGGTACAACTATGTCAGATAGGTCAAAGGAGAGAAACTGAATAAAAAGCAGTTGCACTCATGAGGCCGTATGTTGCACTATCGACTGCGTAAGAACGCTGGGGTAGTAAGACACGATCATATGGGCATACGGCCGAAATATTTTTTATAGTTGTTGCACTGCTGTCTTCCGAACAGAAGAGAATGCGGCCAAATAGGGTGCCCTTGAATAAAGCGCATTCCGATCGCCCAGTGGTTGATCTTGACCGCCGACGTGTTGTTCAGTACGGTCAGACGACTTTCAGTATCATCCAAAGCTCTTGTGTAACTTCAAATACAGCCACTAAGTGTAGCAGTGATCAGAACCAGATGTCCACGTATTAATCATCGCGCCTTCTGGTTAAACAAGTCTTTCACTGTCAGATGAGTTGAACTGTTGGCATTGGTTCCGGTTAAAGTCTCCTTATCTCCTGTTGACTCACGGGTCAGATATTCGTGGTGGGCTCCCTCAAGTCAACCTCTTTTCGCGGTGTAAACGAACGTGAAGTATCTGAATTTATGGTTGTCCTGAGATACCAGTCCAATCATCTTCACTTACTTCCTCCTGTGCTGCTAATTACTCTCTTTCTGAGCCCAGACAACCAGTAAACATGAACGCCTTTAATATCCCTATTCTTCAGCAAATAAGACAAGTTGTTGTGATGTGCACCATCATGAGTCTAAAAGTGGATATGTGTTGTGCCTCTGAAACAAGCCCTTACGATGTTAATAATTTTTATGACTTAAATTCGTTTTGGTCAATGGTTCTTCCATAGGGTCCTTGGTGACGAAAAGCCAAAACCCGCGGTCCAAATGAAGTGGGGATTGCAATGAATCTTGAGACAGAGCAGAACCTGTTCGACTGAATCCTAGCGAACGGTTATCTACGTGCTGTCAGGCCTAGCATCTCAGTCAAGGTTGATCGGCACAGACCAGAAAGACGTTATTTGTAACATAAGCATACGCTGCAGTAAACAACAGTTCAGGTACTGTCAAGAACGCTTTCTACGGTGCCATCTTTGACCTCTGATAAACTAAGCACTCGGATATCGTTGTGCCTGCTTGGGATATGAACATAGAAGAAGAGAAGCGGCTAGGTTGTGTTTGGTGTCCGTGTGCGAAGCACTAACGATCGGTTATTATAAATACGTGTACGTCACGGACTCTATACATCAAGTTGTGCATTTCAGTGCAAACGACGGCAGTGCATCACGTGGAGGCCTTTTACAACTCTACCATAGACACAGACCGATCACACCGCTGTTAGCTACCAGTGGTTCCGTTCTGTTAAAGATTGCCGTCCACTGTGGAGTAATCGGCGTAACTTGAAACATGCTGTTGTTCAAACTCGTTCCTTTTTACCGCTTAATCAGAGACTACTAATCAGAGTCTACTCACAAACATAAAGCACCTAGTTGGAAACTGAACAGCGAGGGCACACGAAACGTCTACCACAACGCTGCTAGTTAAATTGCCCCGGTCACGACAGTGGAGTGATCCAAACCAGCACCGGACAGAAAATTTGACAGCTATACTGACCTCCTGCAAAGAGGTCTGTTCCACAGGTGCACCGCAAACACAACAGAAGTGGATTTCTACTGTTTCAACAGAATTTGTGAACAAATGTCGACCGGTTCCCTGAACTCCGAATACAACAAAGACCGCCGTGGACTGAAAAGCAAACTGAAAAACGGTCTGCGTGCAGATCGTGAGGATAACTTCTCCGAGTAAGCCAGAGATGGAGAAAGCGTTCTCACTAAGGAATAACCCGGTACTGTTTCCCTGATTCGTGGTTGCATTGACAATCAACAAGGTGTTACGAATTTACAGTTTGTCGCGGCGACAATACATGAGCTGAGCACTTTGAGGAACAGTTCAAATGGTCTGATTCGGCGTAAACAGCTGTAGATGAAGGAGACTATGCGGTTAGTAACGACATTCTTGCTGTTTCTCCGTTGAAAACGGAAGTGGCACATTAGACATTCTTTCTCCAGCCCATCCCAATAGAGTAGTGACAGACTGCTGCCTGAACCACTTACCCTCCTCAGTCCCACACGAGGTACCTCGTGACTGGCGCTTAGCAACAGTCAATCCCATCTGTAAAAAGAAGTGTCCGGACGTGTTGTGACTACCACAGAGGTATCAGCTTTCCACCTATCCTATCTAAGTTGCCCACGTGTTTCACAATCTGGCGGCTTTTGAAACATAGGGAACCAAATAACAGAACAACAGGCAGGTTTTTGCCCATGCGTGAGTCTATTGATCACATCTTTACCTGATGATAGACACTCAGACATCGTCACTTCTTTTGTCGACCAACGGTCGTGATAGATTGGACACAAGGGTTGTTGCCGACTCGCTTTCTGTGACCGTTTCCATCGCAAAGGAGTCCCAGAAAAGTATGTAACTGTGTTGAAGTGGTTGTAGGTCCGCTCCAACAAGACTGGACCTTGACGCGGTGTGACGGCTTGCGCATCTCGATGACCTATTGGGCTAAACTGGACGGTGTGGCCACCACACCGATAGAGTCACTCATGCCAGGCAGGCCAATAGGTAGAGGTCTGACAAACCAGTCTCCAGGTTGGGGATTAGAAGAAGGTGGGCATCTTTTTCCGAAAAATGTACAACTTCTGGTACACTGCCATCCAACCGCTGCCTTGTGGTATAGGCTTTTGAGCCAAAGGCTTTAGTTGAGAACCCTAATCGTTCTCCTGTCTAGGTCTGGGCGCCCTGGCAGTATCTCAGCCCACACACAACCATGAATAGTCACAACACCAGTAATTCCATACTGCATTGGCCGTCTCGCAGTATAAACTGGGTCGCCCTATCCACTGTATACAGCAGGGTGGATAGGCGAAAATATGCTACTGCTGACCTCTCTCCCACTGTCCTATTAAATTTCGTTCTCAGGCCTCTCCCGACCTCCATTTCTGATAGTTACTCCACAAGTCCCACAACAGATGTAGCTAACCGTGGTAACACTTAGCCAGCAAGTTCCGTCTCTTTGCCATTCAGCTTCATGCCTCCCTCGTCCCTTGCTTAGACCTAGAATGCGAATTAATATAGGTGCCTTCAACGTTCGCACTCTAAAACAGATAGGTCAACAGACCGCTCTCGTACGAACGTTAGACTCGTTGCATGTCGATGTCTACTGCATCTTGGAAACTAGAATCCAGGACAGTAGTCAGCGTATGGAACTAACAGCACCCGCATTGTCTACCGGATACTGGTTATACACATCGGGTAACTCCACAGCCGCTGTTACAAGTTAGGCTGGAGTGGGTATAGTCCTTAGCTCGACAGCCGCAGCCTCATTGATAGATTGGATTCCTGTTAACAGTAGACTTTGTGCTGTCCGCTTGGCAAGTTCCGTTAAGACCAACTCTAGACGCAAGACTCAGAAATTTATTCATTGTGTCTGCTTACGCTCCTACTGACTGTAGTGACGTCGGCGTCAAGGACGCGTTTTACTCAGATCTGGCCGCACTCCTTCAGTTGACACGTGGCTCTGATATAGTAGTTCTGGCCGGAGATATGAATGTTCAGGTCGGCCGCCTTGGTGAGGCCGAATCTCGTTTGGGTGGCAGGTTTGGGATAGTGTCACATCGGTCAGATAATGGCGGGCGATTGTTGCAGCTGTGCGCTGAGTAGAAGCTATTTTTAGCCAGCATCAGTTTTAGGCATCGTGCATGTCATTACTATACTTGGCGCCCGCCTTCTCCGAATCAGGCCTGTTCTCAGATAGACCACATAGCTGTTAGTTACAAGTGGCGTGGTTGCATTCAAGACTGTTGTTCTTATTGGAGCACGTACTAGGACTCAGATCATGCATTAGTATGTTGTTGTTTTGTTCTTACTTTTGCTGATCAACAACCCCATCGACAGCAACGACTGGCTGTTGATAAATTGGTTTTACCATCGGTAAAGCATAAGTACCAAACCAGCTTAAAAAGCTGCCTTAGTGGTATTCACTCCGAAGATCCTAATAGCTGCTGGACACAAATCTCACAGGCTATTCAGAAAGCAGGTACTATAGCATGCGGCACAGGGGTACATGGGCTAAACAAACACTGGATTTCAGAGAAGTCACTGAAGTTGTTAGAAGCCGGACGGAAGATTCCTCCTGGTAGTTCACATAATAAGTCTAGAAGAGATATCCGTAGGAAACTCAAACGTAGTCTAAAGGCTGATCGTGAGGCTTGGTTAGTGGAAAAAGTTAAGGAAATGGAGATCGATTTTGCCTCGGAACGGCGGCAAACTCTTCAAACTGATCCGTGCCACTGGTCCCAAACGACCGTCTGTCAGTGAAATTATCAGCCAGGTAGATGGCACACTAATCTATAATAAGTGTTGGAACGCTGAGCGGAACACTTTAGGGTCAATTTAGCTGGCCTCCTGCTTCTACCGTGCTGCCTCCACAAACTTTTGATGTAATGCCCTAGTCGGTAGACTTAGAACCACCCACTGAGACTGAGGTCCGCAATTGCATCTCGGCTCTCAATCGTAATAAGGCTGCTGGTCCACATGATCTCGTGCCGGCACTTTTTAAAGAAGGTGAAGAGGTGTTAGTTGAGGCCTTGACTCAGCTGTTTCAACTTGTGTGGATGACGGAGACCATCCCTCCGAGCTGGAATCACGCGATAATAGTTCCTATATTCAAGACAGGTGTCAGGAGCTCTTGCGAAAACCATAGGGGAATTAGTTTGACCCCTGTCATTTCTAGAGTTCTGGCATCCATTATATTTCGTCGACTCACTGCAGTTCAGGAATTAAACATTAGAGAAGAACAGGCTGGGTTTCGTCCTGGCCGAGGATGTATAGATCACATTTTTACCCCTCCTCAAATTCTGGAGCAGCGTCATGTGTATCACCGGCCAACAATTGCCGTATTTCTCGACTATAAAGGTGCATTCGATTCGGTGGATCGATCTACACTCTTAGAGCCGCCTAAACGCAGGGGTTTACCGACCAGGTATGTGAACATACTATCGGCGTTTTACTCCCATACTTCGGCTCAGGTTAGGGTTTACGATGAGCTGTCTGACAGCTTCAGCACCAGAAGCGGCGTTCGTCAAGACTGTCCCCTTTCACCATTTTTGTTTAATTTCGTCATGGACGAACTAATGAAGGACTGTTTGCGTCACTCAAATGATGCCGGTGTGGACCTCCTACCCGGTGGAAGGCTGACTGATCTTGATTATGCTGACGATAAGGTGTTGCTGTTTAACAACTTTCAGGCGGCGCAAGTAACGCTAAATGCAATTTCACGTTCTGCTAAGTATTTCGGAATGCGATTTGCAGCTTCGAAATGCAAAGTGCTTCTGCAAGATTGCTGTGATTACGTAGATTTAATGTTAGATAATGAAGCTATGGAGGTTGTTGACCGGTTTGTACACCTGGGAAGCTGCATCAGCGGCGGTGGTGGAGGTGTAGGGAATGAAATAGAGGCGCATATTTCTAAGGCTAGGACGGTGTTTACTAATCTGAGGTAATTATGGCGACAGAAAGGCATCCCTCTGAAGCTTAAGGGTCGCGTATATCAAACAACAGAGAGGGATGTATTACTATACGGCAGCGAAACCTGGCCGCCCAGAGTAGAAGACGTGAATCGTATTTAGGTATTTGATCACCGATGTCTGCGTTCAATTGCTCATATCGGGTGGCACCAACGAGTGAGTAACGAGGAGGTTAGACAACGGGTGTTTGGCACTGATTGTCAAACGAGTTATTTCGTTCAGTCCTTACACTTGCACAGACTTAGGTGGTTAAGTCATGTACTAAGGATGCCAGCTGGTCGTCTGCCACACCGAGCACTGTTTGCCGACGCTGCGGTCGAGTGGCGCAAGGTGCGAGGTGGACAGATGATGACCTGGTGTACACAAATGAAATCGTTCACGAAGGGGTTAGCCACTGTAGATCGGGTCCGTCTTCCGGGCCGGAGCTCTCGCGACTCACAGAGTCGATGGCTTGAGACGTTAGGTGAGATGGCGGCTAATCGAGCTCATTGGCGTGAGTGTTGTCGTGAGAGTTGTCTGTGAAGTGAGTGCACTTAATGACGCGGGGT
>JTDE01000737.1:10483-21542 GCA_014338405.1 Paragonimus skrjabini miyazakii
GCAGTGGTAGACACGGTTGCTTTGGGAACAGCGTGACCGGAGTTCTAGTCGCGGCAGTGGCGATGATATGCACTACTGACGAGCTCTAATGAGAGCGAAACTCGAGTCTAGTGCTTCTTTTCGAAAGGGGCCGACTGGATAGTCTATTGGAATGCGACAGCTGCGATCAATTGTGGGTGGTGTTCAAATTGAAATAAACCAAACCCCCGACTACTCATCAGTAAGATATATAAGTATAAATTGCGACCTGCGGGAAGTTTGGTTCAGCAATCTCTGATAGCATTCTAACGTCAATGTCTGTGACTGTAAGTACTAAGGAATTCAGGTCCATGCAACTAGAAAACAGCTTCAGGAATGTGACGAAAAACTGTGGTCAGTTTAGCCTTACTCATCTCCACAGCAACATATGTGGTGTCTGTTTAGCATGGTGCCTCTGTGGTGAAATTTATACGACTATTAAAAGTGAGATAAAGAGGTCTTAGGTGTACAGCCTAGACAGTTCGCTTTACAAGGAAATGGATGAGATAAACCTACCAAAATATGGTAGGAAAAATCCCGAAAAATCGACTTAACGAAGATGCAACCAAGTTTTGCTAAGCAACTTTTAAAAAACAGCTTGTGGCACACAACGACAGATTAACAGATCAGTGGAATGCTCTTATACAACACCAAACTGTTGAAATAGTTCTTACTGCTTGAGTGAAGATACGGTCAATTAGGTTCAATAGAAACCGCACCACTTGGCATAACTGGTTTCCAACAAAAAGTTGTATAAATTATTCATGCACAAGCTGAACAACTAAATGGCCATACCTGAACAATATATTTTTTGTGTAAACCGACCTACACTCACATGCAGAGCTACATCTATCCGGTAATGTGCCCAACTATTCTGGACGAGCTATAGTGATAATCATTATTAGTGTTGTATGTCCACACAGGTCAAACTACTGATGATGTGACTCCGTGAAACCAACCGACTGCTTTAAGTCAATCAGACAATATCTTACTTATGGGCAACATCACGGTCACATCATAGTGTTGAAATGTTCGTGCAGTCGTTCACCCAATTGTTCTTCTATCTTGATGTGTGCACTCTTCCACCTGGCTTTCCATGGGAAAAATGCGACTCATCATTTTGTCTCCTACTCTGCAAACTGTGCCCTAGGAGTCGCCTGTGACCATCAGACTGATGAGCTCGCTGGAATCGTCTTCAGTTCGGAAGTCGTTTATTTAAAGTAGTGAGCAATATTCAGCAGAGTTTACTTATATGACCGTTACAGATAAGGAAGCAGTTGTAGCAGTAAGAAACTGCTTCAGTTTCCTACGTTCAGTGAAGACTTAATCTGCGTAAATGGGGGAGTCGTGTTCTTTTCATTTCAGGTCCAAGCGCCCGCCAACATGTTTTGTTTAACAGTTTCGACTGAACAATCGCAGGGTGTAAGCAGTGCGGTGTTTTCCAGTTCACCAGTTAGTACAATCTGAATACGCATAATTGATTTTAGGTCATTATGCATGGAAGAACGTAGCTGAAGATGTACGATCATGACAAATGTACACATATAGGCGGGCGCTTATCGCCATTTCTTTATCACCGCACCGTCCTGGGTTACTACGGTAGTTGGAAGGTCAACTCCTATCGCTTAGGAACATCAAAATCCTTCTTTACTGCAACAATTTGACTGACATGAGAACAGTTGGTTACATTTTGTTAGCCATGGTACCACTAAATTCTGTATGTACATATATGGTATTTTTACTAGTTCTACCAGCTACCGCATTCTCATAGACTTTTCGGTCAGCTCCTTTCCAAAACACTAGATTTAGGTTTCGTTCTTGTTACAGCTCGTCAGTAGTGCATATCCTTGCCACGTCCGGAACTAGAACTCCGGTCACGTTTCCATGGGGTGACCGCATTGACCACTGTACGACTGACTTCATATTATACACCACTATATCATTGTATGCAAAAATTCAACAAATTCGCTTGTAAGTAATGCTCAGGTTTCACGATCGGCTGCAGAAGAGACAGTAATTTTCCTGGTAAATCCAGTAATCATTAACCTTTTGAGGGAAATTTTGGTTACGAGTAATCACTAGCAGCTTTTTTGCGGTAGTTGGCACGATGGTCATCACTGTTGACTCATGAAAGGGTAGCTGGAGTGCTAGTCCCGACCGTGATAACGATCTGTTCTACTGACGATTTTTAACGTAGACGAAATTTTAGTCTAATGTTTCTCTATGGAAATGGCTGAATTTGTTGTTAAGGAAGACACGACAGTTCCAGGCAGTCGTGAGTGATTTTCAAGTCGTTGCAGCCAAACTCCTTTATCAACGTGAGTGCCTTGAAATTTTAATGGCGCTCAGATTAATTACATTTGTTTGTTAATAAATTTACTGAAAACGCAGTTACGGTCGAATCTATTGTCATCGCGTCATCGATCTGGGTAACGTCTTCAACAGTATAATGCCATCGTGCTGCAAACTTGTCTCGAAAGCTACAGCTACACGGTGCTTAATATGTTCGTATAAAATTATAGATATGCATCTTGCCTGAATTGCAAAGTGCTTCTGATGTGGAACGCTTTTGGTAACGTTTATTCATGGCCTGTCTCGAGTTTGTGCTCGGCGGTTGAAAGGGATGGATTTTGATGTTTTGAAGCAACAGAAGTTATCAATGTTTAGGCTAACTTTGGAAGGTTTTTACTGATCAGCCTACTCATATATCGGATAGTCCTCTCAACGTAAGACGCATCTACATACTCAAGTATGTTTGTTCAGTTTGCAAGAAATGGTGATCCGGGATTTATCGTATTCTGATTATGCTATCAAACATTACGAGGAGGACCAGTTGTTTAGAACTGTACAACAGTGTAAACACTTATTTTGTTTAATCATTAGTATTATTGTTTATTAAGCACATTTTGCGACGCAAATAGTATAAAGTAAGCTGTGTTTTATAACAGCACTCCGTTTACTACTTAGTGAGTGCCCACATCAAAAATAAGACAACCCATTTATGACTGACGACAACACGATACACAGACAGTGCGATTGACAGTGACTAACGGATAACAAGGTGGACGCAATGACATTAGGATGTTATTACTACCAATGTTATTAACGGTATGAAAGTCTTAAGATAACGAAATTAATTGGCGAAATTTTACGGTCACGGAGAATGAATCATTGAAAGTCAAATTAAAAGGAGTAAACCGGAAATAACTGTCTAATAAACGTCGTGACTTGTGTGAAGGTGAAATGAAACGAAAGGCTACCGGACTGAGAAAAATTAAGAGTTACGGAAGCGAAATGAGCAAGATGTTGGCTTATGTTTTTAGAAGACAACGGAGTTTTCCCGGCTGATTGATGTGCCCTCAAAGATCTCGAATTGTCAGTAATTTTGGTCTATACATCATGCAGAAGGTCAGTCATTCAATTTCTTACAAATATCTATTAAGTTTACAGGGCTCGTCTTCGTTTGCTGCATGAGATGTTAATTTGGGGATGTGCTCACTGATGCGCCTTCTTAGGTTCATTGATGTACGAACAAAATATCTGAGTCCGCAGACGAACAATCGAGGTGTAAATACGCTCATTGGTATACAAGATGTTCACAATTACTTCCAATCACCTGCGTTGTTCAGCTGAAGCTGTGATTTTATAACCGCCAACTGATTGTGTGGAAGTATGGCACCTTGTACGAGGAATGATCAATCTTTGCACAGCTGTCATAATTTGGGAGATTGAAACAATGATCGAACATACAGTATTATGGACTTTGTGAAATAAAAGTACACAGAAGCTGAATTTGGTTTTGCACGAGAACCTGATGCAACAAGTGTCCATTTTGTTTCTTAGAATGATGAAAAAGCTTTGCTTAGGTCACAAAGAATGTTAGTTTTTTGATCTTCCAGCTTAGGAATAAAACCGGTTGTGGTAGTTCGCTTACGATTATTTGTTGATGAACGTGAAACCGTTTTTACGCGTTTGTCCATGTAAATGTGAAACAGTTAGTGAACGCCATTTGTACGAAATATAGAAGGCAAACACAAAAAATGGTTCACTCGTTTGTTTTCCATTTTTTAGAACCTAAAGAAAAAGTGCACGCCCGTCTCCGGTTTTCTTCAGACGACCCCGAATTGTCCTATATATTCGGACATTTGATCACATCGCCGTCAACAAACGGCATACAAATTTGGACTGTCCCAGTCGGATTAAATTTGACGTTATTTTGCCTTTACGAGGGCGCTCCGATCGTTCCCACTCGTTGGTATTTCGATGGTCCAGGCACTGGGATCAGACAAGATGCCAATTTTGGTGCGTTCACTTGGGTACATTGGTTTTGACATTCAGTCACTTATTGTGCTTGACATTTAAACGGCAAATATTGTCACTGATGCTGAGATGACATATCCTGTTCTGGCATTGTGACATTTAGATTCGAAATTCCAATCTTAGTCAGTTACTGAACGCTAAACTTATAGGCACAAGTCATATCACATACCACGAATAGTAAAACGTATTACATACTTCACTGCCTACATTATATCTTGAACTGCTTTAATTCGATTTCAAACAAAAACGAGATGGTGATTTATTCTGCTTCCTGTGTTTTATCACTCAGACAAGAAGACAGTAGATGTGTTTACGACGTAAGCACGCTTGTTATTGACTTTCCGCAAACGAGTAAACAAACTTAATTTATCAGTTTTATGCGTCATGATTATTTGCGGTGACAGTGGTAACTAAACGGCAAATGTCTGAAAAATGTTCGAATTTAATGAAATCACCAGATCTATAAGTCCTTGTTGACCTCATCAGAAATCGACACCCTCGAGGTCTGAGTTCGTGTTGTTATTAATTCGTTAAGTATATTGAGCACGTCATGCGAGTAAGTATATTTAGCTGCACTATGGAACTGTTCTGGTAGTTTGATAGTGTATATGAAATGGTAGCAAAACCTCCAGTGTATGAGGCCAGTCAAACTTGATGGCCCCTATTTCTGATGAAAAGACAAATTTTCAACACTGAATTAACTTGACAAATATAAGAATTGGTATCGTCAGCAAATAAAACTGGCGAACTGTTATGAAGAAAGAATTTTACAGTTCGCAATTCTTTAACGACCAATTCTCACTGGTAAATAACAGTGAAAGAAAAGAAAAGCCATCAACCACCAAAATGAAACGAGCATGGAGCAAACGGACAGATATCTAACACAATCACAAATCTTTTAACAACCAAAGTCACCCTTGTACCGAACTTCTAGATGTGAATCATTCTTTGAAGTTACTCAATTTCCCAAAAGTTGAGAGTTATCAGAATTAATTCTCCAGTAAATTAGGAGGAGTAGTGCGTCACGTAGGCAAATCTGCGGAAATTTTTGACATTCAGCGGAGACACCAAAATTAGCTAGGACAAGTCTGATGTAAAGAGGATATATTGGCTTGATGTTTGGGTGGTGGTGATGCACATTGCTAACACACCTAATGAGAGGCTATCACTAGTGGTTTGTGGCTGCGCTCTTGATTGTCATCTAATGTGTACTATTTACATCAGATAGCAAACTGAATTCTAACATGGGAGGTGAAATAATTTTACTCGTAAATAGAAGTCAAAAACAGCAAACTGCACGGTTTATTGCCCGGCAAATATCACCGCATCTCATCAGATACATACTGTACTGATGGTGTTTATATGGCACGGTCAAACGAGGTCAGTGAAAATAAATACATAGCCACATATAAACGGCTTCCACACACACTGCAGTTTCAGGTTGACAAACATGTACCTCTGTTGGTAGAGTGATTTGCACTTTTGAATAGCAACACCCTCGGCGAACTGAAGTAATCGTCGATTACTAGTCATACAGATGACTTTGTAAGCATAAACAGTGATGACTGTGTCCAAAGATCAACAAATGACGTGCGATTAAGGATATTGGCCGCTTGCTTTGCAATGGTGGCGCAGCAACAGTTTATGGGTCTGTTCCGGTTCATGTCTAAACTAAGCCGGCAGTTGCTCAGCTATTCGGTTGTTCAACCATCATTCCAATCCGCCCACATAAGTGGCCTGTCATCCTGGCATTTGAAGAGATGTAGCGAAATTTGTCAGGCATTAAATCGCGTATTTTGCTGTTTTTGGATTCGGTCTGCGAAATTACTTCGGAACTAACTGTTTTGCAGTTTCATTTATTGAGTCATAGGTTTGCACGGGAATGACTTTCAAGTAAGACTGTCTTCGTATGTGTGAGCAGGATAACAATATGTGGATTATGTTTTACAGACTGTACGTGTTGATTTGATCAGGATGTAATCCCAGTCAAATTTAGATTGAAAACCACTCATACGTATTCGTTCAGAAACTACACAAAGTTACCAAATGATATGACTTTAAGGCTGAGTTGAAAAGACGAGATAAGTGCGATGAGGACCCAACTCAGTTTGAGTTTTTGTAACCAGCTTGCTAAAGTTCAGAGATGAGTGAGGATAAGATCATACCATTGGTAGTCAAAGGAAGCCCGCTGAAACAGCCGGTTTCACGATTCCTCCCGCTCAAGTTGTTGTTCTACTACAGCAGACGTAAGCAGTTTGATTTGTAAAGTATGGAAAAGGGGAAAGACCACTGTGTCTCATCGCTGAGTCTGCATATTAAGTAGATGATAAAGTGGGACTACACAAGTCTGGTTCGAAGAGACCGTAATGTTGTGTAAAGCAGCAGCGTTTATGTAGCAGGGACATTACATCATACGTACTGAGTATGGCTGAAACATATGCGCACGGGTTTTCGATGATTGACCAATCCAAGTTCAGTATGCTACAAGCTGACTTTGCGAACAAAAGCAATGGAATGGGAATGGATTGTGAATACCTAGACGTTATTCTTAAACGATTATCAAGAAAATGTGTGAACTCGGCAATTCGGGTGAATCTTATCGGAAATATTAAGGGTATGATATAATTTGGTCAACCTCAACTGGTGTTATAGTTCACTGACCCATAGATTGTTACAGCGAAAGAAAATATCTTTGCTTTTGTGTTCCTCTTTCCGTGTTGTTCGGGAGAGAAAACTTGTGCTGGACGGTCTATCTGTATAAGGAAAAAAATGGACGAAAGTAAAGAAAAGGAAGATTCAATGAATCGGTTTGCGTGCGGTCAAATCAGCAACCAACAGTGAAACAAACTGAAGCGATAATTCGTCAGATATACTGACATGTGAGATTAAGATAGGGGGTGGTTAGGAAACTAGTAGTGGAAGTTGTTGTTCACATATGTGCCGTTCGAGCGAAATTTGCAAACGCAACCGATTCAGTCGTGAATGTATTTTTAGGCAATGCGTTTCATTAGGAGCACATTCTAACTATGAAACAGTTCTTTCTACAAAGGTAATTCCAGGTGCCGAATACTTCGTAGGTTAGAACTATATCGTCAATGAAGCATCTGTGGCTCATTGGGAATGATATAATTTTGTCAACCCTGGTGTGTAGAAGTTTTTTCTGGGCTCCGTAATTCTTTTAGTTGTCCGCCTTTGAACAACTTTGATAGGTGTGCAGTTCTATTGATATAGAGATGATTGGCCTGTTTGTTCATTTTCAGGTGTGGACGGATCATGAAGATGGGGATAGTGGGACTCACCTGAGGGTGGAAGGCTCAACAGGCTCATTCGTACAGGTTCAAGTTAATCGATGTTTCTAAGCCGTGGTTGCACAACTTGTAAACAGACTCAAACTATCTGCCAATGTGGTGTTTAGACTTCGTTCACATATCGACACGTGTAGCTTTATCGCTATGGCGATAACCAACACAATTTTGACGGTGAACGTATAAGACTTCATACTTATTGACTGAGCAGCGAGTTATTGCTTATAAACTACTGGTTATCATACCTTGAACACGCCAGTTTCACTAACACGAGAGCTAGAGTGCAAATGGTGGTCCTAAAGAAGATATGCACTAGTGGTTTTATATAATAAGAGCGAAACTTCAGCCTAGCGGGCTAGTCGAACGGTTCGGTCGAATGCAATGTATGTTGTCATTTTCCCCTTTTCAACTAACCTACATTTGCACTCATCTCTCATTGGGATTCATGCGTCTGATGACTTGTAAGATCTAGTTAACTTACGACTAAAACACAATATATTATGGGTTCAGAAAGCAGCATTTTGTACGAATTCGGCAGCACGCTCAGTAGAGGTCAAAAATATTTGCAAGCAATTTATTCATTCACAGAAGCTCACGTTGTCTCAAATTGCTGACGGCTAAATCATTGGGTAGGATGGACTTAGACAGTCGGAAGTGGATTAATGTAAAACCGTTCATTGTATCCTGGGGTACGTTGCGCGTGAGCGACCGTGAGCTTGGAGTTTCAGACCTTCGCGGTTCCAAAGGAAGAAATCAAATAAAGCGTCACTTCATCAAGGCAAAATAATGCCTTTTGCCGCATGCTACCATCTTACTTACACCAAAACAGTCTCACAATAGATGGAAGTGAAAGACCTACCTGTGGAGAGAAAATGAGCGAAGATGAATACATCCACACTACATATTGGGTAACCGACACCACGGAAAACGTTTGGGTTGTTTCAACTACAGTTGTGTGATCAGATGATTATAGCTTCAGCTGAGGTCAATCGAGTCCGGCTTGTATAACAAAATTTTGAATGCGCTAACTTCGTCAGATTGGTGACTTGTGACACAAGTTTTCAATCACCTGTTACATCCTCAAATGCTTTAACCATTTCGGGAAGTGTTCTGCTATTCCCCGACAGTTATTGGTCAATTCGATGTATGTAAACGTCGAAACAACTACAAATAAACTAATATGTAACGAGAAACCTGATGGCTAAATGAATTAAATTGTGTAGAACTCATCTTTTGATGGTTTAAATCAAGCTCAAAAAAAGCAGTCCTATATGTAAGAAATAGGGCAGATTTCAGTTTGTACCTGATGACGTTTACCAGATGGTTTCCTTCTGCTCAATCAGAAGCGTATTTTTGTCGAGAAACTCGCTAGTTCCCGTATTATACTGCGTGACAAGAAAACTAACAAAGTACACTTGTGAGTGACTTTCACCCTTGCCATTATCGTATACTTATCTGGTCTTCATGAACGTCCTCAACCATCGTGACAACTGCTGTTGTCATCTCGACTACACGCCTGCATGGCACTGTCTGAACTTTTATTTGAGCCTATTCTTTTGACCTGGTTTTGGTGTTAGTCCCAAACCCTATGAATACGAACGGGTCGTGGCCATAGTGTCTTTTGGCTGGGCGATATAAAAGTGTTCTGTTTAAAGGTCAGTCTTTTCCCTGTTCACGCGGTAGCCTCGGGTGGAGTAGTTGGCTGAGAAGAGACTAACTGACCGTGTATACTCCGTAGTCCTTCGTTCGTTACCGTTATCCGTCGTGTTGCTAGCCGCCGTTTCATTAATCGTTATTCCGTTCCATTTACGCGCTAGTAGGCCGTAAATCCAGTTAAAACAATTTTCGTATTGAGCCTTTTGACCTGCATGGAAGTCATCTGTTAATATCATTTTTAAGCATCTTCCTACTCTAGTAATGATACTACTGTGTATTTACAATGAACCAACGGTCCCATGTCGACAACAAAATAGGTTCTCATTTTAAAGGAATTACCAACTGGTGGTTAGCGTTTCTATTTAACCGAATATTTGTATGCTCAAATTTTATTCATAAGTAAGCTGTGGTACATCCGGTTTCTAGTTGCGCACTTCAGAACAAAGCTGAGCATGTATACTTGAGTTTGTCAAGTATTTACTAGAGTAACGCATGTCTGTGCCGTGATTTATCAAGAGTGTGCTTGACGTCAACAAGTGGACACATTTAAAAGCAATCCAAATGAGTCGAGACTACTTCACCATCCGGATACCCATTCCAGTCTGATGTATGTTGATTTCATTCACTGCTAAATAATGATGTTTATAAACTTACGTGATGGCTTTCGACAATAATTAGGCTAGACAGGGAGCTGTGTCGACTCAACATCTGGCACATTCGAATGTGGATTTGAAACAATTTTGAAGGTTATCAGATGAGGTAATCAGGCACAAGTCATCGAATGATGGTAAGAAGTCAACGGTAACAAAACATGCATCAGGTGTTCGTGATAATACTATGCCCCAGTGGTTGGCTCTAACGGTGAGCATATTTCGTGTGTAGGGCTTTCTTTTTGAGGAGACTATCTGGAAGGTCTTTCGGAATGCAGTAGCCGCGATCGCTGTGGCCACCACACCGATAGAGTCCTTCATGTCAGGCAGGCCGATAGGTAGAGGTCTGACAAACCAGTCTCCTGGTCTTCCAGGTTGAGGGTTGGAAGAAAGTTGGCATCTTTTTCCGAAAAATGTACCACTTCTGGTACACTGCCACCCACCCGCTACCTTGCGATATAGGCTTTTGAGCCAAAAGCTTTGGTTGAGAACCCGAACCGTTCTGCTGTCTAGGTCTGAGCGCTCTGGCAGTATCTCAGCCCACACACAACCATGAATAATCACAACACAAGGAATTCCATACCAGGTCGCCCTATCCGCTGCATACAGCAGGATGGATAGGCGAAAACATGCTACTGCCGACCCCTCCCCCACTGTCCTATCAAATTTCGTTCTCAAGCCCCTCCCGACCTCCATTTCTGACAGTTACTCCACAGGTCCCACAACAGATTTAGCTAACCGTGGTATTACTGAGCACTGTTACAGGTCAGGCTGGAGTAGGTATAGTCCTTAGCTCGACGGCCGCAGCCGCACTGATAGGTTGGATTCCTGTTAACAGTAGACTTTGTGCCGTCCGCTTGGCAGGTTCCGTTAAGGCCGGCTCTAGACGCAAGACTTTCAGAAATTTATTCATTGTGTCTGCTTACGCTCCTACTGACTGTGGTGACGTCGGCGTCAGAGACGCATTTTATTCGGATCTAGCCTCTCTCCTTCGGTCGACACGTGGCTCTGATATAGTCATTCTGGCGGGGGATATGAATGCTCAGGTGGGTCGCCTTGGTGAGGCCGAATCTCGTTTAGGTGGCAGGTTCGGGATAGCGTCACATCGGT
>JTDE01000737.1:22369-33232 GCA_014338405.1 Paragonimus skrjabini miyazakii
GAAATGCAAAGTGCTTCTGCAAGATTGCTGTGATTAATTAGGTTTAATGTTATATAACGAAGTCAGGGAGGTTGTTGACCAGTTTGTATACCTGGGAAGCTGCATCTGCGTTGGCGGCGGAGGTGTAGGGAACGAAATAGAGGCGCTGTCTATGATGATGATGATGATGATGACGCTATCTCCTTTGTGCTTCTCAGTATCAGTCTTCCCATCTAACGGTTAGATTAGGGTGCCCCGATGTGTTTCTTTGGTATTTCACTTCCAAAGTCCTCCGAGTCTCCAAGCCGAAAAACGGTTACATTCAACTGAAGTCGCAGTGAAACTCACACTAGTAGGCATTCTAGCCGAGGTATTACCGGAAACGATCACTGCACATATTTAAGACATGGTTGTACTTGACTAAAGGAACGTACTTATTCTGTGTTTGCTACAGATTACTTGTCCATTCACTAATATGCAGAAAATACTGTGAACTGTTTGTGCCTGCCAAACAGAACTCGGTAACCCACTCGTTACTATAAGTTTGACAGAATGTTAAGACATCATCATGATGTATCCGTTTTCACTCGGTTACCTCAAACAATTGTGTAAATACAGTCAATTTAAACTTATATCTAGTCACGGAATCAATAACGGAATACACAAACATGATACTGTGATATAACTTGATGGAAATGGTATAGAAATTTCCCACGATTCCGAAGGCAATAACACTAAGAAGCAGCTTTATGGTGTTAGGTTGTTGTCGATAGACGGATCTAGACGATTTGTACAATTTGGTTGGAAAAGTGAGGTGATACAAGCAAAAGTTACGGTGAGATTTAGGCTCTCCTTGTTTCCTAGTTATTTACTTATACCGTAAGGTAGTATGTATTTGATGTGATGAAGTGGAACTTTCTTGGAATATATAGTGCAACAAAATATTTCACACCTGTGTGATTCTTTTGGGTGGGTGATATTTGTTCACTTTCAGTGAATCCTGGCAAACTGTTATCGATCGCATGAGGCTTTTTTTCTGAACCTCTAAGTAGATTTATCTCGTTAAGCTCTAAATAAAATCGGTAGTGTGGCAACCAACTGGTTCATCTCACAATCGGGTATACTGGACTCTAAACCCACGTCCAAAGATGTCTACTTAATGCTGATTAGCATAGATAAGTCAAGTGGGAAGCATTTCACTGATTTTAGCTTTGTTCAATTAATTTTTTCTATCCTTAGGGATAGGGATGAAATTCCGTTGCAAATACTAGCTTGCTACATTTTTCAACTTGTGTCCTATACTCAGTACTTCTCAATTTTAAATTCCAGCTACACTTCGCTCGACGGCATTGGTCGTAAATTGGGGCACTAGATCGATAGCCTTGACCCAAAACTAGTAACTTGCATGTCACCTTATGGCACAGTAGAATGAGGTGTGAGCAACTGCGCAAAAATATGTGCAAGGTTTAACTTGGAGACAAGAAAGTTGGGGAATTGTGTGCTAAAGTTAGTTCCATTAATTAACTGAAATTTTCGAGTCGTGGACTTAAATCAGCATTACGCCATGGTCCATTAAGTCTTTGTTTGGACTTGTGAAATAAAGTTTATTATTTGCAATGGTTTAAGCGCTGTTGGTTTTGAAATGATCTCCTTGTCGAATACATAATTCGCGGACCTCTTGGTATCAGGCTAGCTGACTTTTCTAGTGTAGCTGCATAAAACTGCTTAGAACTGGTAGCAGTAACACTGGAGGTTGGGTTCGTATTGATCAGACTGCCTATGACGGTGGATCAACAAGTCTAATGAGCCAAGGTATTTGTCAATACCCCATTCAATAGATAGTTGAGATGCACATCGTAAAAATGTACACCTTGAATGCATTGGCATTCAGTTACCAACTACAACCGTCACCACACAAAACCGGATAGATTTACCAAACGTGGGAAAATCTCAGAATATGTGAGTTTTTGTCCTATGTCGACACATTAACGGTTTGTGCTGAGCGAACGTGTATCAGTTGGTCAACGTATAACCGAAAGCGAACTCAACGCTCATTTTTCTATGTGTCTTTTTAACAACACGCAAGTATATTAAAATGTAGTGTATCTTTGAGCTAAGCCATAATAGCCACAAACTATAGATACATGTACATCAGTGGTGATTATTGACCTGAAAGTTGTTGTGGCTGGTCAACAACATTGTCTTAATTGGACCTCTTTCACTGCGACCGAAATGAAACTTATCTGAGTGAAAGTATTTCAGAAGTTAATCGTAGGCACCTACGGGCAGTATTCAAGTCTCACCTAGCCTTTCTGCACAATCACACTGAACTATATTTCCATCCAGCCCTGAAGTTGACGTCCCTCTCTGATCCATACTGACATAAACACCCCAGTAAAGATTCCGGTTTTAACCAAATAGTCAGTTGAAACAGGATAATGAACATAACATCTCCAAAATTTAGCTTGTACAGAATTTACAGTGCCACGGGCCACGGCTCGTGCCCATCCAATTGAACACTTGCGAGCTCGCTTCCCGTTTCCCACAGGACTTCGCTGATTACCATTGATTCTTGAGTGGTTCACCTGCGCGGTCGTCAGCTTTTGAGTAATGTACACGGCTGTTTCACAAACGAGTTGGGTAACCATTTACACCGCTTCGGGTGACGACTCTAAATCCCGCACTGTAACGACCGGTCGGGATAATGTCTTCTGGGCAGACACACGCCGTCGTCTAAAAGAGCACCTCGTACCGTCGAGATGGTCGGACAGATCGTCGTGCACAAGACACTTCATCAGTGTCTTTTGTTGCGAAAATGTTCATGAAACCGGGAATATTTTATCACTGAGTTTCTGTTCAAGCTTCCTGTGGTGGAGTCATCACAAACCAGCTCGATTTGTACATTTGAGTGCACAGGCAAGTTTCGGTCTTTGACGGTCAGCCTTTCGAACTCGCAGGACTTGTATCGTGTTGGCCAAAGAAATAAGCGGTATTCAGCCAAGATGATGTAGTTGATAGGCAGTGGACAGTAAGTGATAGTAACGGTAGCGATTTACCTCATTCTTTTTGCGCTGGTTGATATTTACCAAGCGAATATGTATAATTGCAGGTCAGTGCTGCTGAAAACCGTTTCCTCTTCGTGGCCTGTTCTGGGTAGCTAACCGATGCAATTTCACACCGTCTGTTTACTCTTATCCAGAAGTCCATGATATTTGGTAAAGTATTGCTAGTCCATTTATTGAACTGGATTCACCATAACGATTGTATCTACTTTAAATAATCACTACGATTATTGTCATCGAAAAAGTTGTATTTGCCCAAACACATCTTTTGGACTGAGTCCGTAAACGGACAGGATGACGGTCATCAAAGTGAGAAAATGTTCTGTATACTGTTCTCTGATAGCTGATGCAGCATACAATATTCCGTGCGCGTTTGTTCAACGCTAGTTGTTTGCTTCCTTTTCAGGTATACTCATCATTGAATCAGCTAGCATTCAAAATGAAGCAACCTACACATGTTCATCACAGACACATGACGACGACGCAGTCAGCAAGTCTTTCAAAATCAAAGTACAAGGTACTTGTATGATTGTTCTAGCTGTGATTGTAGATTCTGACGATTTATAAAAGTGAGCAGTCTGATGTAACAAGAAATGAAATGGTTTCCTTCAATTTTATCCAATGTGTACATCCATATACCGTTTAAGCAGACAGCGGAACTTTGACGATCCACCACTTAGCTGTCAGCGTTACTGAAAATTACCCTGAGATGAAATACAATTCAAACTACAACGAGGATAAAGTACTCAGGTCAACAAATCCAAGATTTGCTGTCTCGTAATCTAGCTAACATTTTTTTGGCAAAACGGACGAAATATTAATGCTTTATGACTAAGTTAGGTAGACATCAACTCCATATAATGATTTGATCGATTTTCAAACAAATTCCCATTGCCTTCGCAAAAGTTAGGTGCTCCTGCTGAACTTAAACAAAGAAAACAAAAAAGACAAGGTTAAGCTGCTTTTTTCGCTTTATGCCTTCACATCAATTAGAAAACCTTGGATAAAACAGAGAGAGGTCTAGACCAAATGAAGTAAAACGCACGCAAGTTGTGGAGCAAACCCAACGGTGTGGTTCGTTTCTTCTGCACTCAAAGCTATGGACGGTTGCGCTTATGTAAACCATACCCCCTGTAACTTACTGGTAATTAAAATGTCGCTGAATAAGTTTATTGATTTCCTTGACTTCAACTTGGAGAGAAGCCCTGTCGAGGGGTCATCGATTGAATATAACAGGACAGTTACTGTGTCTCCTCTCGAGGCGATCGGCAACCTGATCACTACTCACATGCGAAAGTGGTTAAGTGTTCACATATGATAATTTGGTCGTGCCCAACTTGAGATGAATAGCGCAGTGGTTAACACGGTTGTCCCACGAAAGCGTGGCCGGGTTCACATCCCGGCCGTGGCAAGAATATGCACTACTGGCGAGCTTTAAAGAGAGGAACTCGAGTCGAAAGGGGTTGGATAGAATGTTTGTCTGAATGCGGGGGTTGTGATCCATTGTGAGTGACATTCAGTATTTCTCAACCAAATATCCCACTGATGACTGGTTACCGAGTTGTTGAACTTTAAGAGAAGACCAAGTACAGGAACGTTCTGTTGAAACTACCGTGTTGACCACTGGGCCACTGGCTTCAAGCCAGCTACGCTGAGCCACACTCGCCCGAAAGTAGCCTTCTGATTGAAAGTAGTTGGATGGATGGAGTCTCAAAGCTGTGAGGAGTTGGACTTGGTGTTGAATCGATGTTAGCCAACATTCGTTTGCACACCAGAAATGAGCCCTAATAAATACATTGTGTAACGTTTGGTTAATGTGAGCTTCCTGCCTGACTTTTCACCTCAATGCCGCAAAAATTCGATTTACTGTGGTTTTTGATATGACAAATCCTAATTATTGACGACAAACCGATAAAGTCGGATGATGGAGGTCGTCTAAACCGACATCATTCAGTTGAGTTTGTAACCTGTCCAAAGAATAGCTGAGAAACCTAGTTCAAATATGTAGTCATTGTCGACCATCAATTCCAGTTTGTTGCATGCGCAACAATATGGGTATAAGTCCTGGCTTCAAGGGAAGATACTCCGAAACATTTTAATTACGTTCAGCCTTCTGCACGAAGCTGCATCTCAGTAGTTCTTTGGTCTCTGAGTCAATAGTTTGAGTTCGAAAACTATTTCTAAATCGCGCATTTGAACGTGTATTGGACGAAGCTTAATGTACAATAATGAAATCGAATGTGAATAGAGTGGAAAATGATCAGTTTCATGTCTTGTTCCACACTGTTTACAAAAAAGAACGTATTTTATCAGCACAAACTGACATTCTCACAGACTGTATCGCTTTTAAGGTAACAAGGTATCTGTAGCTATCAGCTGTCATGCTGAGTTAAATATTTCTGTAAGGTTTCTCCATTCACAGTAAGTGCTAGATTCCGTCTGGAACTTCAAGCATCCCAATCAATCACATCTTCAAGTTAAAAAAATGTAGTTGCTTTTTCTCGCAAATGTTACACTATTCCAAAGATGTGTGTCAACTGAGCCAGCGAACATCGCAGAGGTGATGTAAGACAGTGCTCTAAGTGTCTGTCCTACACAACAGTTGATTAAACTGAGTACTTATGTTTCGGTTGCAAGGTTACGTATACTTGCATTGCCACCTCTGATTTTCTCCAGTCCCTCGTGTTTGCCAATCCTTGAGTGACATTTTGTGATACTTATTTTCTCACGAAGAGGAAGGCCGATAGGCACTCTACCTTGCATGTTTACTTATGTTTGTTTATCTTGTGGGGATGAACGTCATTTAACGACCAATCGATGTATTACCTATCACAGCACTGAGTAGCATGAACAACGAGACAGACCGTAGCCAGTTAAAAGATTATCAAATGTGAAACTAACATTACTTAGTGGAACAATTACGGGTTAGTGCACACAGAATTTTATATTTGGGTAGTGGGTCTATGAAAACAACACACTGTACCAAAATCTTAGGTTACCGACTCTAGTAGTACGTACAGAGTCTGGATGTGAGTCGATATGGTAAACTGCGATTAAGAGTCTGAGATCTTACTACTAGGATTTCTGGCTCTACGAGTATCCATTGTGACACGGCGATCAGTTGTAAGACCAACGGGTTATTCACCGGTTTACACAGGAATTATCGGTGACCGTACCGAAATTAGTATCAGTTTCTGCAATCTTCTCATGCACTACTTCTGGTTAACAAGTAGTTATTTTACAATCAGTACAATTATGTCAAATTGGACAGTTTAGTTACAAGTTAGCCAACCCACTTCGTTCAATAATTCCGACTGTAATTAATTTCGATTTTCCACCTTTCGTTTATTTTTCGTTTGCCCTTCAATTTATTACAATTTAGCACAACCAAAACTCCGTGTGATCCCTTCAAGTGTTGTACAAAGCAGTGAAGGGACCGATCTTGTACTCGGTTGTAAATACTCTGAATCATCAGAAGGCTTTCCATTGCAGACTTCATTATGGAACGTGCCACTTATGACATCTGGACAAGAGAGTAATCACACATCATTCCGCACCAAATTTGCTCCCGGAACAGATATTGGATGGTTGCATAACGGAAAGACCAGCAAACGTCTAGTAGAGTCGGAAAAACTGCAAATTGGTGGTAGGTAATCTGTCAGAGGCATTTATTTTGAACCTAAGATTTCAGGCCTTTTTACGTTAAATTTTTAAATACCACGTTCGTCAAAATGGCACATAATTTGTTTGTTGAGGATGAATTGAAGAAAGTCTAAGATATAGATGAATTTCAGTCTGTGTTAGGAATCACATATACGTGAAACTATGGATAATAGATAACTGGTTTTGTCCTAAAATCCACACCTTACACACTTTCGACATGGCTTGGTTTATCGGTCCAAGCTTTCCAACAACACACAGAAAAAAAATCGCTTGATTAACGAGTGTGTGTTTGGGTGGAATGGAGCTAGGGCCGAATCAGTGGATGAAAGAACAACTACTGGGAACAACGTTGTATTGAAAAGTTCAATGCATTCGCATAAGCGACTGTTGGTTTTTTCGTGAGATTATTTTTGTTAACGGAAGACAGACGACAGAGGAGAGTGAACGCGGTGACATGCTCACAAGATGAGAGCCATTCAGGCCCGCACAAGTCAACCGTCTCTCAGATCGAGAGATCTGGATTGTAGAAGTGACTGAAACAGCCTATCCAGTTGATCTGGTATTGATTACATAATACTTGGTAGGTTTCCAGGCATCCAGTTACTGGTTGTGTCTATTTGTATGACGCATACAACTTGCGCGTTTCACGTCTTACTGTAGGGAGCAAACGAAATTTTAACAAGTCCTAGCAAATGTCATTTTTATGCACCAGTGAAGTGGTTAAACGGATCGGAATACATTGAGAGACATAAGATAGCGGTGTAGCAATAAGAATAACACAGTTATGTCATTTGGTCGTTTGAAAAATTAGCTCGTAGACACACGACCACGACGCTTCTAATTAATCACTGAAGGCTGTCGTGTTTTTTAATCCTCGATCAGTTGAACCACACTTAAGAATCGGTTCAAGGATATCAGGTTTTGATGTGTATCTAACTGATTAAAGACTAATTCAGTGGCAAAATAGCTCCCTTCACGACCTCTCGCAATGCTTGCTGGGGTATGGAATATAGATGGATGCATGGACTGATGCTCACACCTAGTAGCTCATCGGAAACTGCGTGGTGCGTTCTTCTACGATTACGATTTTTACGGTGGACGTATGGGTGAGGGTTTAAACTGTACGCCTAGTGACATTAGAGATATCGGCATTCTCAAACCAATACCGACTTTCTCTTGCTGAATACACTATTTGTGACGTGATCTCTGATCTCTGACTTCAGTTACCGCGGTCCCACGATTTTCAAAAACGGCTTGGCAAATGGGACAAAATATAATCGTTCATTTTTATATCTTGACAAGTCGTGTGAATTGCGCTTTAAGATAAAGTATACCTAGCTGGACGGCCTATGTCTCGGGTACTGGCGTTAGACAGTGTTTCAGGTGCTTTTCTCAGATTTTGTTCATAGCTGGGATTGTTAAGTAAGATTGATCTCCTCGTACAACACCAAATTATCATACTGGTTGCTGGTCAATTTCCAGTCAAACGCACACCATCATGACTGGCTTCTGAAACAGAGTCAGGTAACCCGTTCTGTTTTCGTTTTATATACACTTGTATAAAATACTGAATTGTCAGTCTGTAGAAAAGTCATAAGGACCGGTCAGTGCGTACGCAATTAAATTAGGATCAAAATGATTTTTTAAATTCTCTCACTGCAGACACGCGTAAATGCTCACTACGTATATGACCCCTTTAGAATTGAAGCTGCGGGATATGTTGATCCACGGATAAGCAGCTTTGTTGAATGTTCTGCGATTGTCAAAACTCTACATTACCTGCTTGACGAGTTGAAGGAATTTTCTTTCGCTTACCCTTCATTCTTGGTATCACGGGAAAAAAATGAAATGACTACTTTAATGTCTCACATTGTTTCATAGTCTCAGCGACCGTTATTTTTTCATTTACCACATTGTTCAAATCATTCTTGTAAACTTGTGGTCAATCCGGTGGCAATTGATCATTATCTGCCAATGTGGTTGTTCTCAGGATGCTGTTGAGAGTGACCACCGGGAGTTGTTCAAAATCTATCCCGTTCATGTATAGTACAGTCTCTGTATCTGACTTCCATACAAACCATCAGACGAACAGAAAAGACGGTTTTCAGATGTTGTTTCAGTTAATCCTCCCCGATTGAGACAGTAGATAATCAATAGGCAGGCAGTTGTTTCTTCAGAAGATGAACATTTGGTTTCAATTTTAAATTTGTTTCACGTCAAAAAGAAGTCCGGCATAAATTTAGGTTGAACCTTTAGACATTAAAACGGGCTATTTAGACCAGTAAAGATCTCTAGGAATGAGACAGATCGTTGTATACCTGAGTCAGATGATGTTTTGTGTAGGTAGGATTGTGACGTACACCATGCTTAAGTGGCAGTAATGAGCGGCTGATGCTTCACACGATTTCACGCGGTTTATGAATGTGTGCAAGAATGGCGAACGAATTATACAAACCAATTCCGAGTCCTAGGCTATGAATTGCAACGTGTGATTTTGGAGGTCCTCTCTGTTAATAACAACTACACTGACCGATCGGGAGTAGACCTCAGAAAATTTCTAGATGCCTCTGAACATTTAGTCCGTCTTGATTCGAAGGTCACTGTCGATCACGTTGGAACAGTTCGCATTTGAAACAACATACTGTAATTAGAATTATACTATATAGGATAACGGTCGATCGTACAGGAATCGTAAAACACAATTAGGCGCAACAACACGGAACATATATTATCGAATCGTGTGTATCAATTAATTGTACAGGATATTGGAATAGTAAAACAATTGCATAACAGAAGGAGACAAAGCATGTCAGTCATGTTCATCACATCTGCCACACCTCGAATGGGCGTGCGGATATTTATGATTCCGTGGTGGTCTGGATTCCAAACGTTCAGATCTTCTGACTATCGGTTCTTCGAATGTTTCGTCTACTTCAAGAATATTCTGTACTTCAGTAACGTCATTTGCTTCCAGTGCAACGGGATTACCTAGAAAAGACTCATTAGAATAGGAAGCAACAGGATTTCTGTTGACAGATTGACCTCTAGAATTGAACTCAACCTGATCAACATGTCCTCAATGGCAGGGAAGGCCTTCCAAGTCAAGAATATTAACCATGCGACTTCCAAGAGAGGAAAGAACTATTCCATTAGGAGGACGTAAATCGTTGCCTTTGAAAAATGTAACATCAGCTGTTTTTGCACAGTTAAGACTTGTACACAGAGAACGAGGTTTGAAAAGTACCGCGGGACTCTTTCTATTTACCGAATGTGATGCATTTTTGTACTACATAAGAAAATTATCGATTCCTCGAGCAAGTTCCACAAACGAGTTTGGTGTTAGAGAAGCAATGGCAGACATCAGTGTGCGTACAAAATTTTCTGCAAGTCCACTGGATTGTGGATGTCGCGAAGCAGTATACAATTGCCGACACCCAAGTCATTTAATCCATTCCTCTAAAGACTTGACAGTGAAGTGAGTACCATTGTCGGTAACCAAAGCAGCAGGTACACCCTCACGATAGAATAGTTTACTCAACGCATGTTGTGTAAAGTCTGCGCTCGGTGATGAAGTGAAAAAAACTTTGGGCCATCTATAGTAAGCATCAGTAATCACTAAGGCATAGTATTTCCCCAGAAAAGGACCACAGTAATCAGCATAAACTCTTCGGAATGTTTCAAACGTAACAGGCCACGGAAGCCATCGTGATTGTTTCGCATGAATCTTGTGTACACATTTGGTACTATTCTTGGCAGTATGCTTAATATCTTATTCTAATTCCGGCCACCAGCAAGATAAGCGTGCAAGCGACTTCATCTTTTCAAGTCCCAAATGTCAGGAATGCAAGTTCGCAAGGATATCAGATCTCAGAGTCGGTGGTATTACAAAACAGTTATCAAAACACAGTAATTCTTCTAGAGTAATGGACAAACTTTCACGACGACAATAAAATGCGGGAAATCTACGCCGCTCCCGCTGTATCCAGCCACGTCTTAAGACAGAGATAATAGGACCAACGAATTTACGAGTATCGCACACAAGTGCATATCTTTTTAGTGGCAGTGGTTGAACTAAAAAAACAGTCAACATTGTCAGAGTTTGAGTCAGATGACGGAAATATGGATAGGTAATCAACATGGGGAATAGCTTTTGCAGTAC
>JTDE01000737.1:33332-45410 GCA_014338405.1 Paragonimus skrjabini miyazakii
GTGGATAATCGATCCATTTCAGTAATCATTGTAAGTAGTACGAAAGTGCGACACCAATTGTTGTAATTAGAACTGAACTATATAGGATAACGACCGAACGTATAAGAATCGCAAAACACAATTAGACACAACAACACAGAACGTATATTGTCGAATCATACGTATCAATCAATTGTACAGGATATTGGAATAGTAAAACAATTGCATAACAGAAGGAGACAAAGCATGTCAATCATGTTCAACACAGCTATTTAGGTGAAGTACGCTTTGAATTGGCCATCCGACTAACGAAACAAGGCCACATATAGAAATGTGGGTTTATTGCCGTGTTCTAATTTACTGATAAACTTTATGTTAGGATGCGCATCGCTGAATTTAGCTTGTATGATCCGAAGCTCATAAGTATTTTGAAGTAAACAACATTGTTCTCAATGTATCGTTTTGACAACTAACAATTGATGATATTATGAGGAGGTATTTCTTGACATAGATTTAATATAACTCACATTTGACCACAGCCTTCGCATTAAGATAGACTTTCCAGTTGGCATCTTTTGAAAAGAAGCCTTAAAATCGAGTTTTGCTCTTGTTAGAGCTTGTCAGCAGTGCATATGCTTACCACATGGTCGTAGATCTAGTTTCCGCCGTGGCAGATATGCGCTACCGTGTCTAGTTTATCTTTTCAGAAGAGGCTGGCTGGAAAATCTATCTGAATGCGGAGGCTGCGATCAAGTGTGAATGACGATCAACTTCAATTCTGACTAAAATGTCTTTGAGTGTGGTCAGTGATGAGTACCGACCAGTTGCCTGTTTGTTTCGTGACTCGTTTTGTTGTGTGATAACTTGACTTACCGTAACGCATTGGCGCTTCTCTCGGAGTGGGGATGACGTCCGTGAAACGGTACTTTAGAGTGTTACGTTTATGCATTTGAGTAATCTGCTTGCAGGTAGAAGAGAGTATGATAGCTGTTACCCTAATGAATGTAAATTATTTCTCTTTGAAATAATTTTTATTCATAAATTATATTGCCAGTGTTGTTTTCTTTACATTATAGCAACGGAAGACGGTAAGTTTACCCTTTTTGCAGTCTTCCGGTGTTCACTTTGCTTGTGAATATATGCATCCTAGTAAGTAAGCCTATGGGATTAGAATATATTATACGGTTGACCATAACATAACTATAAAAAAATGGAGCAATTTGTTTTGTTGGTAATTATGACCCAGAAAATAACGATATTTCCCAAGCAGTTGCAATACCCCGACCTTCAGGAATTTACATAGCATAAGTCAACCAGTAATACGCATCCGATTCCGCATTCATATTTGGGAAGTTAGCCTAAGTAGTTGACCTTTTGTAGGGAGGACCCATATTTTGGTGAAGTTACTGCTAATAAGCGACCAGGTTGACCTGTGTTTACTTTCAAAAAGTATACATCTAAGACAACTTAACATTCGGCTTGGGATACCCATCCATATTGTCGGACATAGTGCAATCCGGATTTATTATCCTGGTGTATCGTGTACGAGCGACCTTCACAATCAAGCGTTTTGTGTATAAGCAACAGTTATGAGACAATTTGGGAACAAACCATTGATGACAAAACAAATTTTTCTGTCTCATATAAAAGCGCTTGGCAGAGAACTATCGGTCGATAACACGTTGTCAGTCATTGTGTTACAAGCATCCGTCTGGATTTTTCCAGATATATGGTAAACTCCAAATAATATTTGGTACTTCAACTTCAGTCTCAAAAAAACCACGTTATAAGAAATCATAGTAATTTTTTATATGCTGGTGATTAACACAGTAACCCTTATCGTGGCCACTTCAAGAGGACGTATAAAGTAGTCTTCCCAGTCTCATCTACTCACTTCGGACGACCGACTGTTTCGACGAGTCACCTGTGGTTTGTAGCTGTGTGCAATGTATGCAATTGTGGGCAAAGCAAATGATAAGCGTGTTACGTAGTGCAGCGGTGTAGGCTATTAATATATAAATACGGTCTAACACTAACTACGGATAACAAAAGGAGGGTACACAGTTGAGTATGAAGGTGTACGAATAGGTGGAAACAGGAAAATGATAAGAAAATTGACACGTCAGGAAACACACGTACAATACATACTAACGCCCCGATTGATAAAAGTGTGGGTAACAATATCCAGGTGTATGCTGTATGTCGGCAGTATTGCAGGGACAGGATCACGGGGATGCGATGTGGAACCGCATAGTTGTGGTGTAGCTCACGTCCTCGTGTCCCTTGGCTTTGCGTGCCGCTGACTTGTTCACCGTCCGAGGCTTGGCGTCAGAAATTGCGTTGTGTTGTGTTTCTGCTAATTTAGTCGCTTTCATGTATGTGCACCAAATGCCTGTAAGCTACCGCGCATGACTTGGCTCAGTCTGATGCGCACCCGTGTAAGTGCATGTGACCCTGCTCCTCACAGTGTTGTGGTAAAAAGGGGCCGACGTCTGTCGGGTGAGTGAAGGTGAAATACGCCTAGTGGAGATTGCGCGTGCAGTGTGGACAAGCCCTGCTGAATGACGTGCTGGCCTGTGGAGCGTGTGATGTCTGTGACCTTGAGAATAGGTCAAGGATATGTGAATGAGCGAGACAGTTAACATGTGCTCTGCTGACCTGATGTGGGGCGAATTGATGGCTAGGATTGAGCTATCCGGTTTAGTGCAGGGTACTGAACCGCTCTTTGTATTTACTAGGGTAAAGCAAGGTTGAGCGTAATCACACGCGCATTGCACACAGTCATTTTCTTAGAGCGTGGCTCTCAACAACGACTTGTTTTGGTCAATATTTCTATCCAATAGATTGGTCCTGCTCGATAAAACAGTCTTTATTAGACCGCACTTGTACGGTATTGAGACAAATCAGTGAAATTGCAGAAATTGTCCCACCTCAGTCAGTTTTCAGTAAACTGACAACAGTCAATAGAAATTTTCATGAAAATGTCCCAAAAGGACGATGTATCTTCGTGCTTATGCCCAATGGTTCAGTGAGTCGAGTATAGTTGTTGCCATCTCTTTTGTGTCGGAAGATCGTCGAGATAAGGCTGGTAGAAGTAAATTGGTAGAAGTAAATTGTTGACGGCTTCCGCGCTCTACCCCAGGTGGGTTACGCAAACATCGGCCAATAACATCACCACCGATTTGTACATAGATAGGTTCTTATGTCTATATGGTTGCTGCTACAGTCCAAACCACTGGGTAAATGAAATAGCCCAAAACTATCTCCCGTAGTTTTTTGCGTGAGTACCGGGCCACTTGCATACTATTCGCTTGTTCACTTCTACGGCTGCTTTGTTTTATGTTCGCCATTGTGCCATATGAACACACAATATAAGGTTTCACGCAGAAGGTAGGCCGTGCAGATCCGTCCATAATGCAGTGGTAAACATCAGTCTTTTGTTGCTTGATGTATGTATGTTTATGACTGAACAGAAAGCAAGAGACAAGCTGAACTTAGCCGTGCTTCACAAGTGTCAGGTTCATGTCTTTTTCCTTGTAGTGAAAGCTATTTGCAATATTGCCGATGTCACGTTGCGGTTACTTTACATCAACAACACTGATGCTCACCTTATTCGGGACCGCTTCGCCCCGCTGAAGAGATAATCCAGTACAACCTCCTCTTCTTCAGACAGCTAAGTGGGTTTTAGATGATGGCTAACTAATTACAATACCCGAGGAAGACAGTTTCAGGGTCATCTTTTTGATGTACTTGGCACAAAGCACATCGCAACTGCCGCATATCATCCGTGTGCTAACGGCTTAGTCGAACGATTCCATCGTCAACTGAAAGCTGCGAAGAAAGCTCATGAAGATCCGACAAACTGGACGGAACGACTCCCCATAATCCTTCTGGGCATCCGTTCGTCCGTCAAACAGTACATAAGCACTTCCCCAGCAGAACCCGTTTTTGGCCTACCAGGACAGTTGGTCACAAGTTCAAACAGGTTGGACACTACAGATCTCACTAATTTCCGCACCTGAATCCACTAGAAATATGTGGTTGGAAACGGAGTCTCTGACGAATAAACGATGTCTAGGGGAACCAGTGCCAGACGCACTGGTCGTCATCACTGGCTGGCTTCGTAATTTCCCCCCAAATTTCTGCAATTTCAATTGGCAAGGCGGACAACACTTATGGGCATCTGCGCCAAACTTAAGATGATACCAGCAGAAATTGTTGTTGCGACTATCAGGTCGATGAGCTAAAGTACCGGGAGATCGTGGTGGTCGAAAGCGGTTGCGACTACTGAACTGATATGCTGAAGTGCTGGGAGATAGCGGTTTTCGATCGTGGTTGCGACACAGGTTTTGCTAGCAGTTGTGCTTAATTAGTTTTTCTTCAACGCTGAGTAAACGCTTCATTGTGCACCTGTTAGTTGAGCACATTTTGGATGCGCTAGTTACAAAGTTAGGATACTGTTGTTTTGCTCCTCCTCACAGTTTAATCAGGCGTGGTGTACAAATCAAAGTCCAAATATTTATCATGACCATGTTGGGGATGTCAACTCATACGGAGTTGCAGGTGGACACCCCTAATTAATGTAAGCTAAAGGAATTGGCAAAACATTATTGATGGTCCAAAACACTGCGGGGCTATGTATGTATTGTGGTCGGGTAAAAGCATTTGTACATAAACAGCATGAATCAGATTACGGAAGCTGCCCATAGCTTGAACTAGTGAACTTCCTAATACCCCGGGATATTGAGGGTTCATAGCTTAGCAGAACGAGCGTGCAGGCTGTAATACTTTAAAAAGGTAGAAATCTGACTAACAAATACGATGAAGTCCATTAACTTATTATAAGCCAACACCATGTGTAACACAACGAAAATCATGCTAAACTGATAAAGCAAGTGATAAATAAACTTTTGATCTTCATACCGTAGCTTATTTTTCAAGAACAATTTGTAAATTTCCGATGAAAATTCTCGAGCACTGCTTTTGTTTGTTGTATACCAAATTTTACAAAGCTATTGCACACTGACATAAGTGAAACATCAACATTGCCAAACACATTTAGTGTGCTGTGTTTCCTTAGTCAAAGCGGTCTGTACCGTTAGTTTAGAGAAAAACCCAGTAATAAAGTAATCCTGAGTTTCGGTTGGAATCAAATCAACAATAGAGATAACATTTTTAATAGCAACACGCGCTTTATCAGCCGCGCTAGGAAACCTCTTCGGGAGCTCAAGAGGTTAATTTTTAAATGCACTCCTATTATCCTCTGTGGAATCTATTAAATGTGTCAGTGGGTCGAATCTCCAAACGGAATTTTTTAGGTAGTTTACACTGAAATGAGCCGACGCCACCGGTGAGCTTCGTAATTGTGTTGCCATTCAACAGTTCGACAAATTTATCAACCCAGAAGAGACTAACTCCGAAAGATCTAGTATTTGGTTCTGATCTAGATGTAACTCTTACGTACTTGTAGGCAGGCACCACTGAGCTGCACTTTTTGACTGTGTTGGCTTGTGGTTGAGCACGACTCACCGGCATTTAACGGCATCAGGTTGGATAATCACGATAGTAAGAGGAGGATAAACAACGGCAAACAGAATGTCAATTTTCATTAGTGGCGGACTCAGAGTGCTGCAGGTTGTATTGGCAACATTTTTGTCATTTATCGTCAAGCGCGTTCACGTTTAGTCATCTGACAAAATAATTTTTCTATCAACGTGAATTACATCGTGACCAATTGATAAATTACATTGATATGACCGGCCTAACTTACTCAAAGTTAAATTCATACTAGTAAAGCACTAACGAATGCATTAGCCTACACACTTGCGACATTGTGATTCTCTAGATTAGAGAATATAACCCATCGGGGTGGTCGACAGTCAACATTAGGAAATTTCGGAATTTCACATTTAGCTATTTCAATCTTCACGATTGTTACTATCGGTATGTTGGTACAAACCCGTTACTGTATGGAACATTTAACTTATAACTGAGGAGACCGTTTTCACGGAAGCACAGATATTCTGGGTCAAGAATTCATTTTAGAGGGGCGAAACATCCAAGCCGTTGGCAGTTAACGCAACATTCTAGAAGAATCTCCTCGATATAACGCGACACCGATAACAGCGAGTGGACTGAAAATGAGTTAGACATGTTGAACATTAAGCACAAAAAAGTATACCAGTCCAAGCGAGTTAGTGAACACCATAATTTAAACGACGGTTTGCGTGGGAGGACAAGAGGGGAATAGACCAAATTTTAAGAGTAGCTTTTCACGGAACGATGCTCAGACAAAACGAATCCGATCGCGTTGTAACGAGGCTTGAGCATCTTTGACAAAGAAACAGAATTTTTCGCATTAACACTCTTATTCTGTAGATGACAGGTTCCGTTCAAAAGGATCCGTTGATTATATGGCACTGCGAGAGCAAAACCATGACTCTTGTGAACGTTAGGCAGTTTCAAGCCGACAAGTGCATTGCTCGTTCACTGTGAGAATCTTCATCTCACCCTAGTATTGGGATGCTTTGAAAATTGGGGTTCTTCACAGCATATACCCTCTAAACCATAAATGGTGACTCAATAATTACTGATTATATACTTGAAAAGTGCAACCAACACAAGACCTGTACACTTCTGCCATCTAGTCTAAACAGTATGAAGCGTTTGTCCCAAACGGTGAAGTAACCACTTCGCCATCATCCTGATGGTCGGTGTATGAGTGGGTTACATATCATTTCGATGAAGCGGCTGCTAAACTTCACTACTACTTAGATAATAACCGTTATCAATTAATATTTCTTCTGGAGTGTCAAAGTGGACGAACAGTTGTTTTGGCCGATGAAAGATGTGTACTTAAGTGTTTCTTCACACGAGCTGGGCTCTGCAGCTTGATATCGTAACATATGGCTACCAGTAGATACATATATATATATAGCAAGGTTTGAAAACGAGGGGAACCCTTATAGTTTGCTACGGGATATTTGAAAGGTTGTATGAGCGCTGGAATCTGAGTACCAGTTTATGTCATCCTTGACGTGGTATAATCCTGTGCAGACGTGCTGACGTGCGCAGCCACCGAAACTATTCCACTGTACGGTGCTGTATTCTGACAAAACCGGGTGATCAAATGTGGAAGATTTAATTATATTGAAAACGAATTAGTTAAAATGATGTGAAATTTCTATAGTTTAAACACGTGGTCATGAGTTACTGCGTCAATTTATCGATTAGGTCAACACATAACGTGTGATATTTCAATCAAATTTGTTACTCTGCGAGTACGTTTGACTTGAAAACCCTGTCGCTTTTTAGGTTCCATGATTAGGTATGACAAGAGAGCCCAAGATTTTGAAGTTACTAAGTAAACGGTCGGAAATGAACACATTTCGCCCTGTGATTGCATTACTTGGATTCCACTCTCTTCCTTGTTTACAATATAGAAAGCGAAAGTTGCACAGGGTCATTTCAGTGAAATTTGTAAGCATTTGACAAGCATTTGTTTGAGGGGAATAGTGGTGAATTTGGTAGTTCGGGTTGTTGGCCTAGTTAGCCATTTGTTCGCCAAGCTCGGCCGAAGAAATTAACCAGAGTGCTAATCAAAAGACCAGGAGTGCGTCGATATCACTCAAACCCAACCGCCTAACAAGTACAGTGATAATGTCACTTCGCTTGCTTGTAAAAGTTTGTCAGCCAAATAGAAAGTTTGCTGAACCACCGAGTGCCCTTATTGATGAAGTGTTTTAACACAAAAGTTTCGTCAAACCAGATGAAAACATTACCAACTTAGTGGTATTTTGGGTAGACCAGGGGTAAACAACTGAGCAAACCAAAATGGTTATCAGTTTTGTGTACCTGGAGAGGGTCAATACTATATCCGGACAAAACGGGCAGAAAACAAAGACGACAGAAGTGGTCAGACCTCTGATTCTGAGGAATATAGAAGGTGCAATTGTAATCTAGATAGACTGTTAAGTAACTGGAAATAATTTTCATCGATACGAAATCGTCAACTTTGTGCAAAAGGCGTGAAGGCGTCAGTTCTATCCATAGCACAACATTTGCAAGCTGAGCGGGTTGTAATACTAGGACACTAGATCATAGTAGTAGCCTGTGTCTGCAGGGTGACCAACTACTGTTGAGTCGTTTCAACTCAAACATCACTCATATTTGACCTCAGTCTTCCCAGTGAGATGTGCCTTTCGGATTAACTGATCATGATCAGGTATTTCACACCAGTTCACGGTGTGCTCCTTGTGTTAATCCACACTTTTATTCACGAGACAACACTCCTAGTCTATCGCAAAGGGGCGCTGGTGGACTTTACTCGGTCTAATCACGTAGATAGCTAGTTACCCACTTATTAGTGCTCAATTCATCTGTACCACTCAACCACAGTTTATTCGCAGCAATTTAAACCAGAGTCCAGTTCGTTGAGCTCTGTTAGTTCGATAATAAGACCTTAGAACTTCTGTTTTATATGTGGCGAGAAAACTCACAAAATCGAACGTTGTGCAAATGTCAGAACTACTTATATGCAGGTCCGTATTAGTGTTTTCTTTACCAAACGAGGTAACACCTAGCTTCAGTTACGTTCACGGTTTAAGCGTGATCTTTCATTCGTGATTCATCTTTGGTGTTCTCTTTAACGGTTTCCCGTTGCCTGTTGCCCAACAGATCTCTCGGTTTCTTGCAAGACAGGTTGAATCTTTCCATTTTTCCCGTTTCAGTCACAATATTAAGAATAAAACATTTTAGCACGCATGACAAAGGTATTTATCAGTGCTGGACAACCGATAGTTCCGGAGAATGGTCCACAGCAGCAACTGCACTTGGTGAACAAGTTCTTACAGAAGGTCGAATTGGTAAGTTCATAGGTACCTAAACCCTCTGTTCAAGAAAGTATTTTGAAACCAAACAAATACTGTGAATAACATGAGATTCATTACAACACCCTAATGGTTATAAACTAGGTTATTGTTTACATAAAATGTACCATCTCTTAATTCAATTACTTATACTCAGTATTTCTCTAGGGTCCGTCGAGATCGTTATCTACTATCTCACAGCCTTTTACTTGGATGCATTCATGTGTACTGTGTCTAGAGTTTGGTCAGGTAAAGTAACTGTTTCCACAATAAGGATGGGAAAGTTTCCAATGAGAGTATTGAATAACTAACAGTCTTCTAAAACGAGTATTACACAATGCATTATTAAGTGGTTGTATATTTGCCCAGGATATGTGAACTAGCCAACGCGCTTACTCAATTTTATTCAACAGACTGACCATCTTCATGTGTTACTCAACATTTTATAGTTTAGATGTACTATACCGGGTGCGTTAAACGCTGAGCTTGCATACAAGGCATGTGGTTACACTTTTGCAGATCATGCGCTTATATTATTTGATAACTTGGTAAGGTGACCGGGTTTTTCTGAAGTACACATTAGCCAACGTCTGTGCTTTGGTCGTAGTATTCTCATGTGGAGTGAACTAATTGATGACGCAATGATCGACACTTCACTGATCTGTATGTGATAGAACGTTGTGAAGTAAACTCTGACAAATGAGTTTGCGATGTTGTGGAAGAGAGTGTGAACAGACTAACCAAGTTTTATCTGTTGCTCACAAATTACTCAATGCATGAATCTATTAAATCTTTCCGAACAAACCACAGTGTTCTGCAACTAGTTAGAAAGGTATTAGTTGTGATAGATTTGAGGATATAAATGTCTATGCATTCAACAATCAAGTTAGAAAACGTCGACCTTGCACAAAAGATTGCTATCGCAACTTTAATCTATCGGTTTAGATGACAATGAAACCGATTTGTTTGTCTTTCTGCTAGAATAATTGCTAAAAACTCAGAATTGACACAGAACGGATGTGTGAACAAGGTATTTTACACCGCAGGAAGACCGGTGATTCATAACCGACATATTCATCGTTGTACCAGTACCTGAATGCTAATTAATCCAGGTTGATTCCAGCACTTCCACTTCGTTTTCTGTAGTTGTTAATGTTCCACTCTACTTATCCTCCAGCGTTTTGTTTATTTAGGATGATCATTTATCAGTCATTTACACGGGTGTCTAGTAACTCTTTTAATCTAACAGTAGCAAAAGTTTTGATGTCACGTCCAAAACATAACTCATCTCACCTGCCCACCCGTTCGGGCTAACGACAGACAGAAAAAGGTTTGCTTTTAGATTAGTGTTGGTAATTCGTCTGTTCAAACTTAATCGGACTAATCTATATTGATGGCAAGCAATCTATCCGATGGATTGTCCAGGCATAACGAAAACAGCTAAGCGCTAATAGGGCTGAGTGTTAGAACCCGACAGGATTTACCACGAACATATCAGTGTACTTTCCGTTACTGATAAGCAAAAATGAGATTGGATAACGTTTTGCCAAAACTGGTTTGAAAATTACTCTCACGGTTGACATGCGTATTTTGTAATACCGTACTTTACATAGACGGAGAAATCATGTTAGTGGGTTCATTTATTCTCCAAGAGATATCTGAACAAATATCACTGCCAGTTGTTGAATGTAAAATCACTTGAAGTCTCGTCATTGAGAATCAGCGAGGATATCTGAGAGTTTAAACAGTTTTATAAATCGCGCATATGATGTTTCGTGTAATAAAGTGAGTTTTCTATGATAATTCTACTTTATGTGCTAGCAACTGTTTTGTTTTCTGATCCACTGACTGCGTTGTCATTTTGGTGCAGATATGTAAGCGTGTATGAACGTTTGTCGCTGTATGTATCTTTCTTTCATCAGTCAACTGATCCAGGTGGTTACTTTTTTCAACAGGCTTTGACTTACAGTTCCCTTTTTGTCATATTTGTGTTATCGAATCCGTCAGTTGCAGTTGATGTTGAAATAAACCTTGTTCATCTGTATTCAATACATCTTCTGCTTTCTGAATTGCTCTATCATATACTACAGATATACTAGCTATAGATCTTTTACAAGAAAAAAGCACTATTTGCCATTCTGTGTTAAAATAAAATATGACTGGAAAATATCAACCACTTATCCCCCTCTCATGCTTACTAAAAAAATTTTGTCATGAATAAGATTTTTTCATTTTTCTTCTGGTTAATATAAATAAGAACTCTATACCACAGTGACATTTGGAATGTTTGAAAGATCTGTTCACATCGGTCAAAGCATAGATACTGTATGGAGAATATCATTGAATATTCTTAAAATGTTATTTACTCTTTAAAAAGAGGGAAAATTCGTGCATCGAAATATTCACTAAACAATGGGATTGGGAATTACATCTAAACTGAAATCATCCACTACCACGATGACGTTATAGATATAAACGGACAGGTTGTTTAAAACACTGAGTTCCCTTGACCCAGTTCACCAGTAACGATAGAGGACATATCGCGAGATGTTAAAATTTCGTTTACGCTCCTCAGTCAAGAACGTAAAACATTGGAATATATAGGACATGTGTACAGCAATAACATTATGAGCGATCAACGATTGGGTTCACTCAAAACATGCACTGTTATCAGTTCCAGGGCAGACAAACTGCGTGAGTCAAAAGTTTGTGCACACACTGGACCGGACGGCGAGTGTTGATTAACATAGCTTCGGAGAAGGCAAGCAACATCGGATTCCGATGACGCAACAACACTTGAAACGAACTGACGGGGTCAACGACGTGACCTGTTTCCATGATGTGCTTTGCTATGGATGAAGTCGGATTTCGTCTCACTCGCTCTGTTGCAATTGCTTGTTGCATCAGGACGCGAACCAACCACTTAGGCATATGTTCAGCCATTCTTTGTCGCAGGCACCGATCTATTCTGCCGATACAGACGTAACCGTAACTGCAAGTAAACTGATAGATCACATATGAGACAGAACATTTCGGTAGGACACGACTGTGACTAAACTGAGCGACACTCCTAGTCGTGAGTAGCAAGCGCAATTCAGCCGTCGGGTATGTACGAGTTAGAGCAGATTGTAATTTTTGGCTTACATCAGTTACAATATGATCGCCTTTGAAAGGAAGGTTCAAAAAGACCTGCTTCTTGGGGACAGTACTCACGGCAGTCTTGATCAGTATT
>JTDE01000737.1:53822-86733 GCA_014338405.1 Paragonimus skrjabini miyazakii
TCATATTTCATTAGTTGTACTTAATTTTAAATCAAACCAAAATATCTAGGTGTTTATTCATGAAATCGATTAGTTTACGTACAGTTTATATTGACGTAAAATGTCGGGCGTTCACCGTTTATCAGAAGCAGTTATGACTTGAAATTGGGCTAGTTACAAGCACATGAACGGTGTATTACTAGTCCAAATCAAAGGGGTAATGGACACATACTGATCATTATTCACCACTCAGTGACAACCTGAGCTTCATGTTGTCACCCGTCTTACTACCCAGGTGTCCAGTAGTTGCTTGCTATAAACTAAACGCTACTCAAACATAATCACAACTGTCACGTTCAAATAACGTCTTCAGCTAGTATTATTTAGAAAGAAATAACAGATTAGAAGACCACTCTTTTGTGACAAGACAATATGATGTAACGTTTTTAATTCGCTCTTTCAAACTTACGACAAGTCTTGCCATTAGTTAGTCTCAATAAATGTACACAATTTGAGAGAGATATCGATAAATAGCCTTTACGCTACAAACAATGCTTATGTCCGTTCCAGTGAAGACAGTTGAACTACTTGTGAGTAGTATATAGGTAATGCCATGCTAGTAGTAATTTTGCACAGCAGATGTCGATTAGGCTGCTGACGTTCTCTTTTAGGCATATCCTGTAGCTACCTTGTCATATTCACGTTTCACCTAATTTAGCCAGGGATAATAATTTATCCGTCAATTAACTCTGCATTCAATCCATTTTCCTACTGCATGATAGTTACCAAACCTGTTTTGAATCGAATGGCGGAATTTTCACTTACACTTCAAATGACCTGGAACATGACAGATCAGGAGGTAGAGAAAAAGGTGAATCAATATTCCATCGAATATCGACGTCGCGTAGATTCGTATCCTATCTATCGAGGTAGACGTGCTGCACAGATGAGCTCTACGACAAGTTCCCTTGTTGACGTAACCTCCGTAAATCAGACTGTCAAGTGGACAGTACCTGTCTTAATGAATGAAATCGTGAACGGAAGAAACTTTTGCCTGATGGGACATAAATATTTTATTCCTGGATACGTTTACAGGTTAGTGGTTCACTTCATGTGTGCAAAAAGGTATTTATCATAAATTGTGTTTGCAAAGTCAGTTAGGGTCTACGGTTTTACGTAATATATCAGGGTTGCCGTAAACACCTTGATTCGAACAGGACGAGATCAGTTGTTCAAGGTTAATTGAAATCAAACTGTTTCAGTGTGTAATAAATTAACAATCAGCAAGATTAGAAAAATTATAACCAGACGGAGTCTAAGCAGGAAAGACAAAGGTTAGTAATTGGCATCTTACACAGTACTACTGTAGACAATTAAATTGAGCGGTATAGAACAAGCAATTTGATGATCATCATGCCCATAATAACGACATGGAGAATAAACCTCAAACTGGGTTCGTTCTCGCTTCTGAAGATATGGGGGTAGCTTGTTGTTTATTGTGTGTTCTGTCTGGCGATCAGATGTTCGAGCCCAAGGGCCGCCGCATTGCTCGTAAAACCTGCGGTATTCAAAAGTTCAATCTTATTGGTTCTGACCGGAATCAACAATTTGTGTGAAATCTGTAAACTACGAACACGTCTGTCAATATACAGGAAATTGTAAGCGAACGAATTCGTCACGCAGTTATCAGCTAATGCAAACGGAAGATCTTCAGTATAACGACTTGTTTCAAATAGATTACTCGCAAATTTGTGCTCTGGTTACAATGTTTTTAGATCTTGATTCACCAGGTAAGGCCCGCGTGACCAAAAGTATAACTCGCAATGCTAGTGTTACATATCATTGTCTCCAAGGTCCCATACATTTATAAATACTTATCATCTATAAAAATGTGGATAAACGAATAAATGTATGGCAGGTTGCAATTATGGCTTGATTGCTATTTCGAGTTTGCAATCTAACGTGAACATAATGTATCGAGTACAATGGTTATTCCAAAGTCATACACTACCCTTCATCAGTCTGATGTTTGCAGTGCGGAGCAGTGCAGAAATTAGCTTTAAGTACTATTATGGTTATGCTAATTATCGATATTTATCAATGATCACAACCTAAGAGTTAAAAGCGACTTCTTTTATGAACCAAACAACACATGACCTGGAATAGTCTGGAATGTCATTTAATTCGAACTGATTTCTGAATTTTGGTAATTCTCCTCTACTTCAATTAGCTTGCAGTGACAAGCAGTGACTGTTTGCAAGGTTCTGCCTGTTGCAATGAAAGTCTAGTAAATTTGAATAGCTATTTGTTTTTCATTATTTTTATAACTATTGCATGTTAGGATTGTTCGATTGAATAATTGATTGCCTGCTTCCCACACTTGAAAGCAACTTTCGCTAACTGTAAACTATTTGAATGCGTGTGGGCATTTGAAGACTCATCGTCCGAACACGGACCTATATGATTGGTTGTCTTACATAATGCCTGAAATTATTGTCTCCTGCTGACTGAATTTAGAAGAAGCAACATTGCCGTCAATAGAGTCAAGTACATGTGTATACTTAGTTCCGCTGAGTCAATCAGAATATCCACTGCGAAACAATTGTTCTCGAGAGGAAGAATTTGTCCAAATTGTATGCTCTGCCTTACAGTCCTTCGAAAACTTGGTAAGACTGCGACGTCATTTTTATTAACTACATAATGTTAATATTACATTAGTCCACGGATTTTATCCTGATCACAAAAGAGTTCAAATACTTGAATGATTGCTTAGAATAGGGCGTTTAACTCGCAATTTCGGTGAGAGACGGCTCTAGTACAAGTTTGTTCTTTTTGCCTTCAATTTTTTAGTTTGCGTGTTCTTGGATTCATCACTAAGTTACCGACTGCAGCAACCCCGTTCCAAAGCCCATGGTCTGAAGTCATCAGTTTTGAAAACATCGTGAACACGATACCACAAATTGTTTCCATTTCAGCAAGGGTAAGTGAGCTTGATATTTAGGTGATGTGGTAGTATTCATGTGTATCAATAGTGCACCCCGTGGTTTTGTGGCACCAAATCGAAATTTTAGCTGGGGCGATAAGACAAGCTAACTAGTCTACTGTTTTTCGTAAGTTTTCTTGTACAATGAATGGTTCTGTCATAGACTGGAATCATCACAGAGAATTAGTTAGAGTTGAGTGTGAACCACTGACATTTGTATTAGTATGCACATCCAAATATCGATCCGTTCATATGAGCTAGCAAATCATCATTACCAAAGAACATGTTGTACATGATCGTAAAACCCCAGTGAGTGGAATACATCATAGATTAATTCCCTTTTTAGCGATATGTAATTCGATATTTGTGACTATATGATGTGTTCATCAACTAAGAGCCTCCATTCTGCTGAACACTGTGGATGACACTAGGTAGCCGTTAGCACTATAATGGGAATAGACCGAAACGTTGAATCAGAAAGTGATACATACTTCACATGTATCGATATATCGAACGAAATTTGTTACCAGAGCGTTGACGAAGATCGTGATGAAATAAATCAGATAGATGCTGACTAAAAGCGTAGATCAAAGTCCCAAATGAAAACACATAACATGTATGAACACTGAGGAGGTTTACGTGAAGTGCACTGTGAGACGCGCATAAGAAATAACTTCAAGTTAGAAGCAGTGTATTTTCAGTAGAGTTGCGCGTTTTGGGAGAAAAACCGGGCTAAGCAGAAGTCGCGACGGCTAGACTAAACCCCAGCTAAATTTTTCGGTCGAATTGATACTTTCAGACTTTGTTTATACGGTTTCTCGTTGAATGGAAGTCTGAAAATGATCGCCTATGCTTCAACCAACTGAAGACTCCAAAGCAATTATTTTCTACCCACGGGTTGAAGATATGGAATTTAGGTTGGAACAAACTGAACAACACCAACAATGTTTAGCCATAGTCTTCGCAGTCAAACAAGTATTTCGGCTGGCTCAGTTTGGACGGAAGCAGTGAACTCGGGATTCGGCCCTCTAAGAGCTCAGCAGTGGGGTATATCCTCATCCGGGCCGGATTTTTATCTCAGCCCTCGTGTTCTTGAGATCGGCTTGTTAACTTCAAACTGGTAACCCCAAAATAAGTGTGATCTTATGAACATGTTCAAATACTCAAGCAAAACCATGTATAAGTGACTCTCAGACTGCCAGATTATTTCGATTAAGGACAAAATTGATATATATCCCGCTAACTCAAATCACTAACCTTGCGATCGGAAAATGTTGTTTTAAGTTGAAGTCACGGATTCTAATGAATTGGTTGAGCGTCGTTCAACTCATTCATAGAAACCCGCGGATTTACATTAATTTAAACTTACCATCACTCATATTCGATCACAGCTTTCTCAGTCAGATGAACTTTCGATTAGCTCATTCTACAAAGAACTACCACGCTGGAGTTCCTATTTTATTTTACCCCATCGGAATTACATGCCTTCATCCGGACTAGACTTCACACGTTTATCCTCGTGACTGTGAGTGCAGCATCTTAACAGCTGAGTTATAACCATCACGTCCAAACATCCGATTATAACTTTGCAGCGCCACGCAGGCCACTTACAAGTTAAGCCCTGGGCTTAACATCCTGGTATCTAGCCCATTGTCTTGGGTGAACCCCGTTATTTTTGTCTTGATGTTATTACCTGGTTAATCACAATGGGAGCTGTTATTCTACCGCTAGTTAACAGTTGCATCAATAATTTGAATAGTTCATACTGCAGATTTAATGCAGGTTTCAATGCAAGTCGCTTATCCACACACGGTTGTCTCATGGATGAATAAATAACAGGAATATTTCATAAGAAGGCCAAACCGTCTCAATTTCAGCTGGATTATTAGAAGAGATCTAGGAACGGTTATCGACCAGTTTCGTGACTAGCCTATCGCGGTCCGAATGAGCAGTTAGTGATAGATGACGATAATAATTAAGTATAATGTTACCCCTAAGTTAGTTGGTTAGCAGCTTCATAATTACTGTGTTTTTGCATCAAAATCTCGTGCTTTCCAAATGTGTCATTTTTGCATGGCCGTGCTCTGTCTTCATCGGTAATATTAATAAATACTGTGCTACTTACAGTTAATAAGTAGCATGATGTTTGATTAGTAAATTGTAGGTATCACTTCCTTTATTTCGATACGTGTCCCGGGCCTCCTCATTAAAAAGAACTATTATTGTTGAATAAACTGCATTAATGGAATAGCAGGTCAATGTATGATCGGCTTAATTACCGTCCATAATTAGAAAAGAGGTATTTTATGGGATGAATGAACCACAGAAATTAAGCACTGCCGACGTGTGAAAAGGTTAGTCACTGTAATTTTGGGTTTCATGTGAGGTCATGTTTGTATAAGGCTGCAGTGTATTAGCAAAGGATTATTGCTCTCAAACGAAGACATGAAGTAGGACAACCTATCTGTCTAAAGGACGCAATTGGCCCACCTACGTAAATGAGCAAAATTTAGAAAAGCCGTGATGTGCACTGGAAGACACAAAAAGCCTAACTTACTAAGAAAAACCACTGGCAGGTTTACTGGTAAGTGGTGTTCGTAATGTTGAAGGAGTGGAAGACAAACTACCAGTTAAGTAAGTGTGTGAGAGTGCCGGGATTATGGTGACCAAAATGATGAACTATCCTATGATTTTAATCTAATCCTGAGCAAACAGGGAGAAAATACATACAACCTACCACGCTCTATATCTCCCATGAAGATGCTAATTCTGGTTAATGATATAGTTCCTACAGATAACTGGCCTTACCATAGTTTAAGTAATGAGATTTCAGTCAGTAAAAATTTGCGTTCAGTTGATAAAGGTTGTATGCTGAACCCTAGTTTTTTCAACGGAATACTCATTGACAACAAAAATAAAAACTCCAAACGGTACGCACCTAGATACTGTGATAACAAATCATATTTCCTTGAGGCTGCAAACCATGTGATCCTTAAAGAACACTCCGAACATTGTAGTCTTACTTTGCTGCAGTCAGAGAGAATCTAATCAATACTGAGTACTGGAACAAAGTATGAATTAGTCAGACTAACCTAAATAAACCTTACTGCAATAGCAGTGCTGGCTAATGAGCAAGTTAGAAGGAGTGGATGGTGAAAACAAACCCTAGTTTGGAAGATATAATCCACTCAGTATTTGCTTTACCACGTACTCAAAATAGGTCAAGCGTGGTTCGAATCCTTTTATCTGGCCGAAATGTTTTTTATTCGTTAGAAAACCGCGTCACACTAACGAATAATCCTAGGTGGCCACATTCAAAAAACAATATCAAACAACCTAAGTGTATACTGATTTGACGTAGTTTAAGGAGCAACATCTCTAACAAAATTCCTCACATTAATACACTGAACTGGTATAAACATTAATCACTTGACCAGACTTGACATGATTGTTATAGTGACCCTGACAGACTGTTTACAAGTGACTTCATTTAGCTATACTGCCTGCTCTTTAAGGCAGTGTTGATGGCTAGTCCCCAAACTCCTGGTCTATCGCCTCTTTCTGTTGAGAAGTGGACCAATTTCACCCACAGGAACTCGTTTTCTCTATGTTTATTGAATAGAGTTATGTAACAAAGAGGGTGCATACCTCGTGAAAAATTTAGCTTAAACGTAAAGGCTGTCCTTGGACACCTCGACTTGAAGAGAAGATGGTACAGATGTTAGAAATCATCCAAAAATTAACTCAAACAAAACTCTATTTGTTGTGTGGCAAAAGGAAGCTGACAAAAGCGATTTAAGTAAAAGTTTGGGCGAATGACGTTTGCTTCTGTGAAAGTCAATTAGTGAAATGTTATCTTTTTTGGTTATACAGGATGGTCCAACCAGATTGAAAAGGTTAAGTAAATTGTAGTATGCAGTTTAACTCCATAAATGTTAATTTTGCGCTATCAAATTCAGTAGGCCATTTAGAACAGAAACAAATATTACTTGGAGAACTGTACCAAGATTGTCAGCTAAGTGCTAGATATAAATTATGGTATAAACCTTTCTGCACATGATTTTAGGGAACTTCGTGGAGAAACCTGACTTGTGTTCTTGACAAACCTTACAGCTGTTGAGTTTCAGCGCCCACAGGCTAACAATACCAGAATTTATTATAAGTAAACATATGCCAAATATGCTGTGATAATTAGAGTACATTTTTCAACGTTTAAGGTTCCAAGTGAAGCTATCTATTGAATAACTGTAAATATAACAGTATTTTTCTATGTTACTCAATCGTTCCTTCCGTAACCCTCTCACATTCATTAGGAGCTATCCATTTTTCACGTCAAAACTCACAGACATCAATCATTTTTGAGAACTAGATCTTAAGTGTTCCGTAGGTTGCACTTGAAAATTCATGTGTTATAAACAAGTAACATATATGTATAACAGTAAACGTTAGAGCAAACTTTTACACTTTTCAACGGTTTCAACTATACTGGACCACACAAAGTGACGGAAAACTAGTTCATACATCAGTAAAATGCATGGGTTAGCGAGAATATGATAAATTACTTTAGTTAGAGGTTGAGTTTTAGAAATCAAATGCTTCCTGGAAAACGGTCGGGCGTTCATTCATTTTGCGGAAACAACTTAACCTTAAAAAGTAAAACGTTTTTAAAAGTCGGCAAACTTTATGCGCTATTTCCGTTTGATTTCTGCCAGCCGACACGAATTTTAATTCGTTTGTGAAATAAGCTAACTTAGAACATTCAGTGTGCTCTGATATTTAAATGCATGCGAAGTTTACAAACAGATCCAACCAAATCTAGCACTCCAGGTTTGATGGCGATATTCGGCAAACCGGATAGAAATTATCTGGCAGATATGTTAAATTAGAGGAGGTCTGGTTGCGAAAAATCTGGGCTTCGGCTAGATTGTAACCAACAACACGAAACAGCACGCCCACAGGCAGCAGTAGATTTAGTGGACTCCAACCTGAAATGTTCAGGAAACAGTTCCTGTACTGCCGAAAATCTGGGGCGTTTGGGAAATTCTATCAGGTTGTTTGGTTGACTGAGGCCAAATGTGACAACTCTGAGCTCTCGGTATGACTCTTTAGCTTAGCTGGCACAGTGCTTGCCGTGCACCTACGTATTGCTTTTCAGTGCTGGTTCAAATCCTGTCTAAGCCTGGATTTTTTTCAATCGGTTATCTGCTGAGTTTTTGGATATTCACGCTACTCGCGCTCAACCGAACCTTTGATGCTACACAAACTTTGGCTTCCAGTGTGATAAGTGCAACATTTTATGTATTATATTTAATATTAGCGCAATAATCGCTACATTACTCAACTCATGTTAAAAATTTCTTTGGAATATCTGAATTCACACTAAAACTGGCTAATTTGTTTCAAATCGATCGCATTGTGAGAACGCGAATTACAAGAAATATTTTGAGATTAGCTTGAGAAAAATGTTATAAACCGACGAGGCACGCTGTTTATCGGATAACCTAGAGTCACGCCCAAAATTTAAAACGTTGAACTTGGATTCCGGATGAGTTTGTAACTTGCAATTTAATTTCGGCTCAAGTATATTCAAAGTTAGAACAGCGTACTAAAAATCATGACAAGCTTGTCAACATAGCTTAGTCACTAATTTCGGTTTGCTCAAATATGTCACTCATCGACCTTTATGTATGAGCTAACCAACAACCTAATTGATTAGCTCTTCAGACAGATAAGGTGTAAATGAGTTGTAACGAGTGAAGCAGTGATGATAGTCAACGGAGGCTCAACTCCGAAAGAAAACAAGTTGGTCAGGTTATCACGGTGTGAATGTCAGAAATTTGAAGAAGTCAGTCTCATAAGAAATGGAAAACATACGCATAACCTGCGTTTCATGAATCTGTTCTAGCAGTGAGTGCAAATTCATGGCAGAAACATGTCACGGTTGGTGGGTTCAGACCCATTAATCTGAAATCAGATATCGTGAGTTCACCTGCATTTATAGCCAGGTTGACAAGTAGTACGATATTGTAACTAAACATAACGTGAAAATTGTTTGTTAATTTGGCGCGGTCTAATCTGTCTGTTCAGCGAAAGAGCTATTAGACGTCCACGACCTTACGGGTTTGATGTTGGAAGAGGAATTTCTTCACAGTTCCTTTGCACTATCCCCCGTCGAACTTGTTAATAATTTAAACAGCGTATTTTGTCATCTCCTTCCCCAATCGGGTTATCACATATCGACCTCTTACTTGAAAGCAAGTTTCGAACCAGTGCACTTCACACTCTAGTGACCGAGTAGATAATGAAGCAAGATGTCAATAACAAGAAATTTGAGATCAGAATGTGATGGGTAATCGGTATGCAAATCACAGGTCCAGAGGTAATTGAAAAAATGGGGAGGACTAGTGCAAGTCAATGTTTACTGACCTTGTGCCATAGTGGGAATACCTGAATAAGCAGAAAGCCTTACTTTCTCCTGAGGTAAGACGGAGTTGTATCACGCCGGAGTGTGAGAGAATGAGCGCTGTGAAAGGATAAAACTAGGTGTTTGCAGGAATTACTTGCGACGAACACAGTTTCGGTTTTAAATAGAGGATGGCTTTAACCTCACTTGCACACTACAGGCGGAGTCGTAAAAGTCTAGCTAGACTGCACAACATGCCCAAGTATACGTGGTGGTGCGCTTGTGGCTTAGGGTTAACAATAACCAGAGTGGTTGTCGGAAACATGATGTAGCGAACGAGTTCATTTTTGCTTATTCACTACTAAGCCAAATGCATAGTATCTCTTTGAAACAGCAAGGTGAACCGTACCGAACAAACGAGACCAGCCATTTCATGAATCCAGACGAGGGCCACGTTTTACACATTTACGTCACAGCTATGACGCCTATAGTACCTTGGCAATTTAATCGTATTGGCGACAATCGCATGGTCTACACAAAGCACTTCTGCGCTTTCGCGCCACTGGCTGTGGTCTAAATTCGACGTCTTGCGGTTTTCCACTAGCAGCTGTTTACTGAGTAACTTGGACAGAAAGAAAAGGCTGGATTAACGATAAGACATGTAACGACAAAATGTGCCGCAGTTACACTGGCAGTTGTCTTTATGATGCCATTCCTAATCGGGGCTGAGTGATACTCACAGATTCCTTCGTGCAACCAACAAAAATAGTTCGAGTGAAACAAGTAAATGTCTATACACAGAAAGAAGCCACGTAAACAGGCATTTTTTCCGTAAACCATAGAAACAGTCCTGATGTAAATTTGCAACACACACGCTTGGGCAGCATACGAAGTTCTTATAATCTCAGTACCCTCTAAAAACTTTCACCAACAATGTATTTGATCGTTGACTCTACTCGTGGTCTATGTCGACCAGCTGTGCTTAAACCTATGATTCTGATTCCTCCGATACTCCATGACCATTTGTGACAAATTTTAGCCAATCTAACTCGCCCAATAGATGCGATAAAATTTTACGCAGCGATGGAAAAATCTCCTCGTGCTGGACGACAATTTTATGTTTGATGCCCGTTGAACCCGAAAACTTTCGAGCTGAGCAGTTTTCTACAGAATGAATGGATAAACTCCGTTTCTGATGTTTAACTATATTTGTTTGCATCGTGCTTACTCAGTAAAAGAATTTACCAACGGTGTTCCCACTAAAAAATTCAAACAAACACCTCAGTTTCACTACCTCAACTATTCCCGATAAAACTCTTAGCAATCAGGACCACATCCGAACTTCAAACACAACACGACCCATCTTCCTTTATTTCCCGGACAGTTTAATTGGTAACCCAGCGGCTTTTCAGCGTTCTATCTGTGTCCTTCACTTACCTCCGTTATGCTGGCTGAATATCTCAGTGATTCAATGCCATGTGGATCAATGTAAGAATATCTCTCAACTCCCAATCATAGAACCATTAAAGTTTGGATGTACACATTCATTTCATGCACTTTTCTTCCAGAGACTACCCTTATATACTGAACTATCCATCAAAATTGGAGTGGAATATCTTAGGAAACGGATATTGGTTGTACGACTCCAACGAATGTGAAACTAATAACCGATGTGTTTGCATTTTCAAGTGCGCGTCCTGAGCAAACCAATTGAACTTTGGCGTGCCACCGAGTGAGCACAGAACCGTGAAAATTTTGCTGACTGTATGTTCACTATGATCTATTTATCCACCTGCATCGAAATCAAACATAAAACATGCATAGTGACTTGTGATGTGTAGTAAAATGGGCGTATGGGCGTATGACACATCGCAGGGTAATAACTTTACCTCTTGCTTTACTTATTTGAGCAGACGACCAAACCGGTTGTGCACTATAGCATGTTACAACGAAGTAGTAAGTGTGTGCAGTCTAAGAAACTTCAATTTGTTGTTTTTGACGATCGTCGCAAGGAAGAAAACTTCTCTACTCGTTTGTTGAGCCCCGATTTTAGAAGTCCTTGACGTGTGTCCACGGTGTTGGGTACTTTGAGGTTAACCCTCATAGCTTTCACTCAGAAGGTGATATTAGCCTGATTAAGAGTGGAAATTTGTTACTAAACTTTGTTGATTTCAAGTGCTCAGAATTGTTACCGTACACATCTGCACATGGTCCTTTAGTAATTTTTTGTTGAATATTAAATAATCAATAATTCATGTACTAAAAGTGTTTACAGACAAAAAGATTTTACAGTCAGACCCAACATTTTATGGAGTTATTGACAGCTGCGAGTTAGCGACACATCTACAAAGTATCATGTTAGTTACTGACCATAGAAAACTATTAGGCGCACATATGCAGGGAGTTAATTCAGGTTTTGACTAAACGTGTTGCGATGCTATCCAGATAATTGATTCCATATTGCCTGAAGTGAGTTTTGAAAACCTGACAATTTCGATCATTTCTCTTCATGCATTGTTTTTATTTAAGTCATGTATATGTCACCAATGCTTTACTCACGATGTTATCATGACACCGAGGTAGTTTCAAGTTTCTTTGTCTAAAGGTTTCTAACTTCAATATTTTCGTTCGAATTTTTTGGAACAAAAATGAGCATTCTACATGTAAATAGTATACATGATTCCATCAAGTACGTTTTTTGATGATGTTATTATGATGTTTTATACCGAGCTGGTGTAGACCGTGCATTGTTCACATAGTGAAATCTGCATTAGTAAGATCAGATAACGTTATAAAAATAGATTGAAGTCATGAACACATAGGAGGCTCTATTCAACAAAACCAAGTTAATTATCACAAATGAGGAGTTTGGCAGATTTGATTATTAAGAAGAGACCAACTGCGAAAAACCAGGGCTACAACCAGATTCGAACCAATGACAGAAACAACATGCACAAAGGCGGCATATGATTAATCAGCCGGGATACGAAGCCACTTCATTGACGGTCAACACAGCTATGCGAAATGGGACTACATAATAATCGACGAATCTAAAGTACTCTTCTTCAGATGTATGAATGGCTGATGCCCCATGTTTCCAATAACTGGAAGGCGGTGACGGTTCGCAGATACTGAACGTTTATCTATATGGACAATCCTCATATGTATAATGAGTTAGCTATGGTTTCACTAAACTTCTGCATTAAATTTAGGGGTAGAGCTGAAAAACGCTGCATTATTTAGGACACCCAATTTTCCGAATCTAGTCAAGTGCATTCGTTGTGTGCCATAGATTTCGTCTATTGGCCACTGATGTGCATCACTCCAAGTGTGAAAGTGAAATCATTCTTATAAGCACTGCGAATGAAGCCACTAGTGTAAACAAAAGAGGATTCAACTTTTTTCAAGCGGGGACGAAGAATAGTCAAAATATGGATGGTGATGCACCTTAATCTTTGTACTCAATGTTGGGTATCAACATGGACATAAACACGGCTCTTGGCAAGCAGTGTGTATGTTTTACTTTATTTTTCAATGGCCAAGATATAGTACACATTTTATAAATGGCATACCTAATGTTTCCGAAATAAGAGCTGATCTATAATGCCGAAGACACTCAGTATATTTGGGCTAGTTTGATAACATGACTTGACAAGAGAGCTTTGGTTAAAAAAGTTCGTGATCCAAAGTTTTCAGTATTTTTAAGAGATGCATAGTAGAAATAGAGTGGATGCGTACACGGTTCACTTACAATTCAGACCATATTGAACATCACTTAAGGATTGTCATAGTACCCTATCATAGAATTCGTCGTAAATTAAAAACAATAAAAATCAAGTCCAATTAATAAATTTATTTAGATTTTTGAACTGCAGATCGACTACTGCACGCGTGCCACAAATTTTGTTTTCAAGTTCACAAGTAAACAAAATCAATACTTACTTATACCATTAATGTTTTTATAAATTGACCAGAATTCAACTTCGATGGAAGTAGAATGGATATTCGAATTTGTTCCAGTACAGTTCACGGTCACAGGCTTGGTGCCTAGTGCAACTTATGCCGTTCGATTTACGGTATTGTATCAAGCCGTCTTATTGACAGACAAAAACAGCTATCCAGAGATTCACTGGATAAAATGTTCATTTGAGGAGCCCAATAAAACCGAGGAGTCAATAATCAAGACTGTTTCTTTGACATATCCATTGGATCAGCAGAAGCGATTCTGGCTAGTTGCGAACTACATGCAGCCGAATACAACTTACGCGGTAAGTGGACTAGTTAGCAGGCATGATAAAACTGATTCGATCTACTAGCCAGTTGTCGTTCGCCTTATAAAATTCATATGTTATCTGGATATAACATGTCCTCCCGGAACTACCACTAGAGAAGTCTAACATTCTTTCTCGAGTAAAAGTCGAAATCTGTTTGAAGCAATCACTCTGAAGAATAACACATATCTTCTTTTGTCCCATGGGTTTGATACCATGATACATATTTCAGTGTATATCTGATGAATGTGTCTATCAGGAGATGCACTAGTTTAGTACCAGCTGCAGTGAGGATTATACAGGTTGAACAACTTACTGTTTTTGCTAATGCATGGCTGAGTGTATTCCCAAGTGGTCAAGATTGACAGTCGACACGCGAAGAATCCAGCTTCAACAACTATGAAGCATTGCTTTGTACCACATTAAATATTTGAGAGAATTAGTGTAGCATTACTTAACGGGGTCTGAGGTTCGCATGAATGCTCACCGTGGTGCATTCAGGAAAACTATTCGGTCAAACCTCATCGAGACACTGAACTGTTTCTACTGGTTTGGTATCGGCCAAATGGAAAGATAGCTCATCACTAGACTGGTAGTTAGTGCGCAACCAACAACCGCTTGGTTTCAAAATTATTATTTGTACCCGTGACTCTTGAATCTCTTTTTAACATTGTGTTTGTTTACAATATAGCTCAGTGAAGAGAGATTTTTAGTGTGATTTAAAATGTTCGGAACAATATGTTGAAGATAAACCTAACGTTTTGAACCAGAACATGTATGCCAGTTTATATACACGGGTAGACTTATGTGAAATACCAATCGGTATACTAGTTGTTCTATTTGACCAGGTTAGGTTGATTTCACCTTCACCGGCTATGTGATTCACTACTGGACATGTACACTGGGGTTAGATGGAGTTATTCCGCAAATTTTTACGAAACCCACATACCTCGAAGAATGTGCTTTAAAAAACCACACCGTTTAATAAGCTTACATCACTGATAACGGACAGTGGTGTTTACATATTGCCAATGCGCTACAATAGAACTCCTGGACCGAACACGAACAGGATATTTTGCGGTGACCATACTGTACGCGTACAACGCAAACAGTGTACAAAAACCACGTTGAGCTCATTCAGATTTGCAATATATTTATGGAAGCTGATATATATATTTATGGAAGCTGGATAACTCGTTCATAGAGTGGGTGAAACAGGCCGATATCCTCTGCCCTTCGGTTTCTGTCGTTCACGTGATCAGTGGTGGCTTCCAGGCGTTCATCCAATCATTATTACTTACCAGTCTATACTTGTGATCTGCATTTGTTCAGTCCACTGAGCACAGTTCTATCAATCTAGGCGAAGTGACCAATAGGCACCGATAACTTGGAATTTAGATGGACGGATAAAGGTCACAGAGGTTGAACATCGTCCATAATTGATCGCAGCCGTCGCATTCCCACAGAATTTCCAGTAGACCCCTTTCGAAAGGACCACTTTTGGAGACGAGAGAGAACTTGTGATTGAATGATTGATTGGTATTCCTCGACAGGCACGTGAGTGTGAAACCGATAGAGGCAGCAATTTGGTATATTCAGTTCGGGCAGACAGCGACTCATGTTCGTTATAGTGGAACAAGCCTGAGGGAGAGAGAGTGAAATGCGACTGATATGTAGTGTGCCTGTGAATTCCGTGAGGACTATATCGAAAACCACCCTGTTTACTTGTTATCAAAGGTGTACTCACAATAAACCAACCATAATAATCGGGCAAAGTTACTGATAGATTGCTAGTAAGTAGCAGAGAATTTACTTAGTACAAGTTAACCATCACTCACAAATGATTACAAATGTCGCATTCGTGTATAATTTTCGGTTGGCGCACTCCGGAAAAAAACAGCAGACTCAATGTTCGTTCTTATTAGAGTTCGTCAGTACAAAAGCCTATACTAGAATTTCGACTTGGATTTCGTGAAGGAAACGTGCTAATTAATGAATGCGAAGACTGAGATCAAGTGTGGGTGCTGTTCACCTTTCAGTAGTGTATTCTTATTGTGCACAAAACGCCAAACCGCACTATCCTAGCACTGCTGTCTGATACACGGGGGTTCAGTGTTATGCTATGTGTATTTTAAATTGCTTTGTAAGAAAAACTGCACAGGCAAAACCGGTTGGTTGACGATTGGCCCATGATTAAGATGGAATGCGTCCATCAACAATTCACCTATCTGCTAAAGTTTCGAATTCTTTGGTCATGCCCCAAAGGTTTACTGAGTGAATTGCCAGTTTGTTTTGTTAAGTGCCACTGGGGAAAAGCTCTCTTTATTTACTTCGTCAATAAGTAATTGTAGAGTGATTGGCATTCTGTGAGTTTCTTATGGTGAAGAACTTAAAAGGATATCTGTGAAAATTACTTCTGTTTAATTACGTAAGAGAGTGAGCTTCGAGATAGCTCATAATTACGACAGTTTAAATATAAATTTTGGATGAATATGGTTCATGCGATTACTTACCAAGTCACTTAGAATAAAACGGGCAAAACATGTTAACATGAAAGAACGCGGGTTGTTTACTCGGTAGAGTGAAAAATTGTTCGTATGACATGGAAAGCTCATTTTTACTAACAGGTATATTCAGGTAGATCTAAATTCATTCTGCAGATGAATTGATGTTTATCCTTAAATTAAACAAGAAAACTTGAACCAGCCTGATTGATATCACCTGTGCCGAAGTTGTTTTCCTTAAGAAAATGTGTAACCAAAGAACCTGTACACTGTTCCAGGTAATGGCCCTTTAGTGAAACCAGGAAAAGTTACTTGACATGTATCATCTCATAGGTACCCACAGCAGATCATTGCCATGAAAGACTGAAACACTTTTAGGAAATCCTGCAGTAACACTGTGGAAGACGTACTGTTTCAGATTGCACTGATCAGTGATGAGGTTTTCGTCAATTACCCACCCAATTAATGTGAAAATAGTCGAGGCGTAACCATTGCTGCAGTGTACTGTTTAGTGCTGATGAGCCAACGCGAATAGGTGACGTATACCAAAAGCCACCGCCTTAATATGCGGTTTCATTAACCCCTTGCATATGGGTGCTTTAAGAGTAATCGAAACATAGTGGCTTCACTTTACTGTGCTGCATAAAATCAATAAGATTAGGGATTCTTTGGTGGTTCACAATTCTCAAGCTTTTTACGCGGTAACGAAATCTCTAATACTCACTTGTCTCCCTTAAAGATTGCCGTCTATGGGACTATTTGGCCTAGGAGCGACATGTACGGAATATCGGATTCAGAAGGACGCTATTTCACGCTCCTAAGTGAAACATCCTTTCAAAGCACACCGCAACTGAAACATTCCTTTACAGTCAAGAATTTTGAAAACGATCTGATCACTGCTACATTGACGGTAAGTATCTGTGCTAAAGTTCAAGGCCATTTGCAAAATGGGGTTGCTTGTTTGCAAATTGCCCGTTTTTGACTTAAAACTCCGAGCTGAAGTGCTAATTTAGAAGAGTATTTTTAAATATAACACTGTCATGTAACGTCTAACCATTGATTCGAATGAATGACAGAGAAACAAAGGTTTTAATGGCATTTGTAATTGCTAAACGACTTGTGAGTTAGCTGTGCGATTGTGCAAGACACTGAACTCCGTAAATCAGTGCCGATGTTAGGAGCACTAACTGCAACTGCACAGCAACTAAGTCCAGCATTAAAATTTTAAGTTGAATATCACCCACAATTGATCGCAGCTGTCGCATCCCCATAGACTTTCCAGTCGGCCCCTTTCAAACAGCAGAAGCAGTAGACTCCAGTTTCGCTCTGATTAGAGCTCGTCAGTAGTGCGTATCATCGCCACCGCCGGGACTTGAACCACGGACATGCTGTTCATGAGGCAACCGTGGTTACCACTGCGCCATTGACCTCATGTTAGGCACGACTAAATTATCATATGTGAAAACACAACCGCTTTCGTTTGTGAGTAATGATCAGGTTGCCCGACCGTCTCCAAATGGAGACACAGCAACTGTCCTGTTAACTCCAATCGACAACTCCGCGATTAGGACTTCCTAGACAGGTCGAAATCTCCGATCTCATTAAACCCACTAGGCAAAAGTTTAGGTTACTGATGATTAGTCATTGATCATTACTCACGAGCGAGTGTGGTTGAGCGTTCACATATGATAAATTGGTCGTGCCTAACGTGAGGTCAATGGCGTAGTGGCAAACACGGTTGCCTCATGAACAGCGTGGTCGGAGTTTTAGTTCCGGCACTGGCGAGAATATGCCCTACTGGCGATCTCTAATGAGAGCGAAACTGGAGTCTAGTGCTTCTGTCGTTCGAGAGGGGCCGATTGAAAAGTCTATGGGAATGCGACAACTTCGATCAATTGTGGGTGATGTTCAACTTGAAATTAACCAAATCCCCGACTACTCATTATAATGTTCTGTTTTATGATAGTACAAACAGTATATGTCGTCAGAGTTACTCCGCAAATCAACCCGATGAGTCCATGCTAGTTGAATTTTGAGTCCGTAGAAATTGTATTTTCGTGACTTTTGTCATTTTATTTATAATCTTTCACCACTTCACCTATCGCTCAATAGTTCATATATATTTAATAGCCGACGAGAAAGCTCATCGCATTCAGGGATTATTTGCGACACCGTTGTTCATTAGCTTCCGAGTACCAGCCATTGTGTCTGAAAAGTACCCCCTGTCCTTAGAGACAGGAGCGATTAGGAATAGGCTTCTGAGATAGTTGCTGCAGGAGACAATCGAGAACCTATTACCAACAATGCACAAAACGCAAATAAACGAACTTTCTTTGTTCGACATTGGTAACTATGGTTGTCCTGGTGCGTTTTCATCAGTAATTACCAAGCAGTTAATCTTGCATTTAATACACTATTTCTGAAATACTTATGCTGCTGCTGACAGCATGTAAATGCAGTTTGTTCCTGATAGTATTTTTACCGGCAGATGCTTGTCACTTGTATATGACTATGAAACTATCGTTTGTCATATGTCAGACAGAGGTTACAGGTTGAGTAAAGTAAATGGATTACAGTTATGTAGCTGCAACATTAACACTAGCAAACAGATTCACATTATTTAAACTGTTCCAAAACGTACACATATTAGGCGACTCTTTGAACGCTGGTTACATGCAGCTGAGCTAACGACAAATAAACAACCTTCACTCTGCGACTATTGCTTTTTGTGTTGACAAAGGGCTGTTACTTTAGAGATAGGAACCATGTACTTGCCTCGAAGTTTAACTTGTGTTCAATGGCTGACGAAGGAAAAAGTGTCACAAATATGCTGATGAAAATAAAACATGAGCGCATTCCTGTTTATAGTGTACTAGATACCCTCTTAATCATCATCTTACGAAAGGATCTTTCGTGAAATGGTTCCATTTCTAATATCCTCAGTTGCTCGAGGTGTGACATCAGTAATGAAAACTTCTTGCCGAGTGCTTACTTCCTGACTTCAAGAAATCCGAAACAAAATTACGCTGTCGGAAATGTTTACCATGCTTTTCTACTGTGAACTAAAACTTCAGAACCATTCAAGGGACAGTCTCTAAAGGATATTTACCACTGATGAGCAGTAAAAGAGTTTGGTTAGAATAACCTAGTAGTGATCCATGGAGTAGTTTCAGCTGAACAGTAACTGACTCATGTTAGAGAGAGATGTACTGCTTGTTCGTCATTCCAAGGTTCGATTGGTCTACTGTGAATTGATAAGTTTAAATCGTTAGCTGCAATTCGATGTTGGAAAACTGTTCGCCATGGATAAGGAATTGCTGTAGGTTTTGGAATAATTCAAGAACTGTGCGCTTGCATTATCATGTACTTCTCATCGTTGCTTGAATTTTGTATTGTTTATGTTACTAGTGCTACTAGGGTGAATATGAGAAGTGGATCCTTGTATTAGAAGTCAGGTCTTTCTTAAATGTCATCTGCTGTATACGTGATCGAAGCAGATTTTTCTACTTTTTGACAACTTGGACAACCGTTTAGTGGAGTTAGAAAGGTCGTTTCTTAATTTGGGCATAATTAGTCCTTTAGGTAAAATTGCACTCGGACCTGACAATGTTTCTTCACTCATTGCTGGAAAATGACTTCTGTTCCTATTTATCAAACAGTATACGTCATATTTCTTTATGTAGCCGGCAAACACACAGATCTCCAAAGTGGATACATCAAGATTCGCTCACTTCCAGTATCCCACAGAAAGTCACGTATTGATCGTGATACTTGGTTCTTTGGCTGGTGTACTCTTGGTCATTTCGTTGGCGCTCATAGCACTTTGTCTGTGGTGTCAACTTCGAGCCAAACGAAGGGCATGTCCAGGTGAGTCTGCCTTACCATTACGCAGTTCTATAACTGGTATGACTGTTCTACTTCTCCAGCACTTTCGAAATTCTGAACGGCAAATGTTTAAGAACATGCTCATTTGAGAAGTCAACGATATCATCACTGTATTGTCCAAAAGTTGATCAGTCAGTGACTTGGAGAACAACAGATAGCAACCATGAATGGTTTGAGTATGATTAAGTAACGTGATAAAAACAGATTGACAATCAGTTTAGTTTGCTTGGAAATTAATAGTTTAACAATTAAAACGAATCAGTTAAAGCGTTTCAAACATTTATCGTTGTGAGAACCACCTACTCATGCTCATTCTCGTACTTATAACGACATTAAATTCTGAACTAAATATTACGTACACTCAGAACGCAATTTAATAACTTAGTATGCAACGGAAATTTGCGATTTATTTTTAATCAATTTTGTGTTAGTTAGAGTCTTTGGCTGCAGTATACAATCCTTAAGAGTTGGTAAACTGTTACATGACAGAAAATTTAATCACATACAGCGCTTAGTTTTATCTTCAGGTTTTATAATTATGGAGATTGTAAACATTTGGGAGTACATCAGGAAAATGTTGACAATTATGAAAGTATCCATTCTCTGATCTAAAAACCACAAACATTTTACACTTTTACAAGTTTGGCATGTGCATGACTGGTTGTTCCAACAATGCAAATTATTTCCATATTGGTTGCATATATACTATATATGAGCCATATACATCCTTGGGAAAAATACACTTTACGTAGACGTTTCGTACATTTTAGGAGGTCCCATTGAGCAACAGAGCATGGGGGTAGCAGATGTGAGTTCTTTAAAGATTTCATCAGGCTGTTACAGTAGGAGAGAAATTAAATTAACAGCCATCGCATACGAAACTTATTTGTCAAAATTCACACTCTCTCACTGTTGTGTTTGTGAACTCCAGCTGGTTGTTAACTGCCTACCTATTGATCTGGTGAGTCAGCTAATGGCTGAGACAGTTAAAGTAATTACGTGTATGGCTTGCATGTTTTACGTTTGTGACAGATGAAAGTTAACGAGAAGATAACACAACACAATTTATTTTTCTGTAAAGATGAAGCGATTGGACTTAATTTTTTACCCACACAAGGTTGAGTTGCAGAGTCGGATGGCGATGACCTCGACAGTGGCCAGCGTCCGCTAGCAAATGAATCTTGCTCGATTCGATGAAACTGTATAAATAACAGTGAACGATCAGTCTATGTTGACCTGATAACTGCTGTCAGTCCGATGACCTAAAATGGCACTCATGATTGATGCTGGTTCACCCGTCTCCATTCATACCGGAAGATGCTGTCTGATTCTTTTAAACTCACGTATTTTGGTGAACGATCGCAGACAAACGAGTGAACAACCGTAAATAAGTTTTGGAGCAGCACTTTATCATTCAGATTTAGAGTCACATAGCGAGTATCAGTGAACGAAATAATCGGTCGTGCTGCGTTAAAATTTCTCTTAAAGGAACCGATAGGCAGGAGTGTTAGTGATTCGGCCAATTTACCCTTTATTACGATAGTCGCATGAAAATGAACTGTCTGTCAACCTCTGGAATAGTCACCGACGACTTTACTCCTTTCAAATATTTGGTTACAGCGTTGTCAAGGTAGTCATTTTAGTATATCGTATAGGTTAAAAACTCCAACTTGCATTCCGAAGTAGCCACTAAGCAGATTTTTCTGGCTACCATCAGCAAACACCTGATCAGGTTTCGTTTGTATTTCACGTCAGTAAAATGTCAAAGGTTGATGTATCGACCCGAGCGTATATTCCTGTGATATATGGAACGTTTCAAACTCCCGTAAATCCATTCGCTCAGTGGAACGCCCAGGAAGTGGAAGGTAACCTGACTCCAGTTCCGAAGTGAAATAACCAATCGATGTGAACGGCTGAAATAACTGTCCATGTTAACAGATGAATGTGCGATAGCAGATATGTCGTCAACATAACGCTGGTAGAAACATTGTTATATACAGTAATGCTGAGCACCATACATTCCGACTTGACCCTGAAAATATCTGCTAGACAGGATCCTAGTAGTATCCCAATTATCACTCCGTCAGTTTAAATGTAACAGGTTGGCAAGATTTTATTGAGAACATGTTTGGTAAAACCCCTATTCTATTTTCAGAGGGTTCGTCTATGTGTGTGTAAAGGCATTTCAATGTTTCCGATAATTTCTCTATGCAAAACTTGTAATGGGTTCAGTTTAACTTTTAATCAGCATACATTCATAACAGATGAATATTTTGAAATCATTGACGCGAAAATTGGTAAGAATGTAAACCACGTAACTACACTAACCAGAGTCCGGTGCTCTGACACAACTCCCTTCGGTATAACAAAGTAACGATTGCCTTGGGGTGTCGAATATGTGGTTAGTAATTGTCCCTGACGTGTGTCAGAAAATTGTGCAACCACTTGAATAAACATTTTCTGAGTGGTATCACCGTGATTTCCATTATTTGGTAGCTCCTACGATGATTATTGATTAATAATTTGCCGTCAGTTCTTGGCTTAACCGTGGATTGGTCTGTCAACATCTTGCAACGATGTTTCACAAAGCAAACGATGCCTGGAGATGCAGACGCATATTCTAACGTGCATGGTGTTTGTGGGATACTGTTACGTAATCTTAGCTTGTCTGTCAGTGTAATTTAGAAATGACGTCGAACGCTCTTTTTTTCAAACTAAGCTAGACCATAAACACTTATTTTTATGGCTGCAGCTAAGTAAGAACCGTTGTAAGCACCTGTTTTACTGCGAGGGATGCCGGCATCAGACTCTTTATCGTATTAGCCAGGTTTAGACATGCATCAGAAATACTCGCACTAATCGTTTAACCTAAGCTTCACCACAGATGTTATTCCAATGTACAGCACATGTAATAATACCAAGAATCGTTTTGCTCAACAAATATTGTTTCCATTCACGATAATTCAGTCGAGAACTATTCATACTCGGTAACACTTGACTTTCCCTCAATGGGTATAGCTTTCGTAAGAAAAATAGAAGTATAGCTATTGTACGATTCGTTGGAAGATTTGCTTGGTAATTGCAATAATTATATCGTTGACAAGAACTCCGAAATTTTCAGTGACATTTATGCTATATTTGGAACACTGAGTTCTTTTGCCCAATTCATCAAGACGGAAGGAATATATACACTGCGAGGTGAAAACATTTCGTTTATCCACATCAGTCAGTTGTACAAAACAATTGATTTTATAGGTTTTGGGCGTGACGACAAACCATTGAAATGACCCAACCTCACACGGGTGCAACTAGAGTTTCACTGCCACGGTAACGAAATTGGTTGCATCAGCACCTTTTGCCAACAGAGTGCTGTACTGTGACAATCGATTGCCAACGTTTAGGAGAGCGTCAAGATCTTAGGTTTGCAACTGCGCAGTGATGTCATATGGGAAAGGACGGGGTTAACCACATGATATGTTGAGAGTAAGTGTTCAGAGATCGAAGATGCCGGATCTCTGTTCGGGTGTTGGTATACTCAACCGCACCGAGTCATTGTCTGCACCAGCCACTTGAACATGTGCTCCACCTTCCTCCGCCGTGAGTTTCAGTTCGTTCTGCCAATATATGAGTCATCACAATTGCATGTGAACTGAAAGATGACAAGAGAGGTAGGGTTTTATTTGAAGAACGATCAGAACTGTAGAAATTCATCTTGCGAATGGAAAGTAACAGATACGCGCGATCAATGGTAGATTTCAACTTTCAGATTACATTGGGAATATTGTGATCTCCTGCGTGAGAAAGGTTGGTTAAACCTGCTTCTTTGGCTCCGATTGTGGATGGGAGGTAACCACTAATTCCTTGCAATGAATTTCAGCAAATTTAACTGGATACTTATTCCGAGGCAGAACACTGCTCAGACCTTAGGTGCAAACTTTCCTTACTGTATGAAATAGTGTTTGTATTAAACCACGTTTGTAAGCCACGGGCTCACTCGAAGACAAATTGTGGGTATTGCCCATTCCATATAGCTTTCCGGTAAACGGAATAAACGATACATTTGCATTTGGCAATCTACTTATCTGCGGAAGCTGTACAGAAACAACGCAATGCCGCTCCCGAAGCAGTCGCCGGAATGAGTGACAGTTAGATGCTATTAAACTAGATATGTACCTAGCTTTGTTTAACTTGAGTACAAAGCCGGAACTCATGGACATCACAAAAGGAACTTACTGTGTGTTGAAAACTACGAAACAATGAATGCGGACTGTACTGGCTTAGCCATTATGAACATTAGTTACGGGCGACTAATGGTTTGAGGCATATTTTGAGCGATAGAATAATGAAGTTTCTAAACTACACAATGAGCAAACTGTCACCACTCATGCCCTAGGCAGCCTTTAATTACAAATTGCGTGTTTTGGGCCGGCTGTTTAACAGTCCTACCTCAGGTCTGGGTTAGAACTTCGAAGACATGCTCGTTTATCACGTATGCAAAGATGGTAGGATGTATGTTGGCCAGAAGACGAAAAAGTATATCTTACGTGAAAGACGGAGTACTGTGTATTCAGCCCAGTTTAATTCAACTATGATGAACTCCTCGAATCAATATATTAAAATGGCAAACCTGAGAAGAGGCTATATGTTTGACCAGAGTTCCACTTCTGAAGATTTCGTTTTCTGTGGAAGTAAAATTTGGTTGTTATTACGAATAATAATATTATTGCCATTATCAGTAATAAAAACAATAAGTAGGCTGTCCGCAATATAGCACTTTTTCACGTGAAGTTATGCATGGAGTTAGCCTAGTTTGTCAAGATAAAAACAATATTGACTACGCGAATTTTTCTAGTCCATCAACAGTGTATAAGTAAATTGATATCTCCAGCACGTGCTCGTGAGTTCTTCATCAATTTCTGCTGTTAGCTGGTCTCCCAATAAAACAATTGTGCACACTTGACTGTATTTTGGACAGCCTTATGAAATTCGCAGTAAATGATGAAAAAATATATCAAAATGTTTATTTTCTGAGTGGCAAGAATCATAGAGATACATTAAATCGAAGTGAACATGGAAAATAAAACAAAGGCTATAACACTGAGTTTATACATATGCGGAAAACAGAAGCACTTCAACAAATGACGGTTTGTTAACATAGGTATTAGAGGTCCTACGTCCACTGGAGGTCTGCAGGAGTGAGAGGTTGCCAGAAGACACAGAATCGCATCACAAACGTATGCGTCGAGTCTTCGTACAAGGTTCAACTTTCAAGTGGGATGTAGGCGGAGTTCATAAGAATTCTTGATGCTCACCCTCAAACTGACATTTCACGACCGGTTTCATCCTTGTTTAGGCTCGTTATAATGGGAAATCGAAACTACAACCCTTCACGTTACGAGTAAAAGTCGTTATTCACTCGATCACCAATACTAAGAACATTTGGGCAAATTACTAAGGATGGAAAGTACATGAACACCAGAAAAGTTGTCTGTACTTCCGGTAACTCAAGTGGTGTCCCAACGTTTGCCAGCAACCTCGGAGATAATCCGTCAAGTTTGGCGCAGGAAAGCATGTTGGTAGATTTAGCTACTGCATTGACATTCTGTCAAAATAATGTTGTCTCTGGTCTGCCGATGATGTATAGAAAACCGTTCTAGTCTCAATTATCTTTTCGAATATCAAATTGAATTAAATGGAAGAATTTATATTTGTTTGTTTATTCTGAGCTTCCTTTCTAAATAACGTATTCCTCATCAGGCTAGTTTGACGAAAGCGTATAGGAAGCTAAAGCTGGAGGTTTATCGGTGAGCTAAACATTAAGCATTATTTTCCGAAGTGCAATACAACAACCACTTGCAACCACCATCGTCAGTGACCTATGTGCCTCCCAAAAACATTCAGAAGTCCATAACTCATGTTGATCGATATTATTCCAGCTTGATATGTTTAATAAATTGAATAACGAATGTTCAAGAGCTTTCATTAATTACCAAGTTGACTGTTCATTTCAAGTGATATGTATCCTGTTTGTCCGAGTCCAAAGCAGTGACAACAATTTCGATCAGAAATAGAACTCTACAAGTTGAACCATAATGGCTACATTTCAAAATCACAGCACTAATGTCCGGTTATTTTGGACCAAAATACAAAAATTTAGATAAGCATCGATAGAATAATAACTAAAAATGTTTTGTGGTATTTTTCGCAGTCCTGAGAGTCCGTGTATGTCAAGATAAAATTGTAGTTCAACTGCGCATCAATCAAACCCTACACAGTGAATAGTCAACAGAGGGCAGTCCGCCACATTGCACTGTTCTGTGAAACACAGCAATGTTTTTAACCGACAGGGACAGTCAAAATAAACCGTTAGGTTATATTTTTCCTCAGTTATCAAAGTAACCGTCTCAACATTTTGAATAAGGTCACGCGATAGTCAAATAAAACAACGTATGCAGGAAGAAACTACAGTCTAACAAATTTGTATATAAGGTTTTATAGTTATGAAAGAATTTTTCTGATAAAATATACAGTGCTGTATGTCTCACAATCTTGTTTCAACAAGTTCAGTAACAAATGTCTACTGTGCGTAGCTTCATTTTTCAAAATTGTATTTGTCACTAAAACTATGGGGTTGTGGTTGAAAATGTCCAAACACAGAACAATAGTCTGATGCACTTAAATTGTGTCAACCGGTTGGTTTCGCTGCAAAATAACAACTTTAATATAGGTTACTTATTCCAAATTTCTCATTTGAATGACAAACCGATATTTAAGCTGTCATTTTTATGTCTGACCATGCTGATAACTCTGTGGTTAACTCTACGTTGGGAGCAATCAAACAGTAATGTTGTAGGGCACGGTCAAGTTAAAATTACAGACACTTTTTAACCAGCTGTGTATTATATGATTACTAATGAGTGGAGGATAATGTTGGTTTGTACGAGCTGAGAGGTATATGCATTCACTCTTAGCTCCTTCCATCTATATAGGTGTTTCAAGCAACCCTCGTAGAAACTAGACCTTTCAGATACGAGTTGCAAACGAGGTTTGAAATTCTGTCGTCGTACGTGCGAGCTGATCGCGTTAACTAGCTAGTCACTAACCTCACATTATGTAAGATAGAATTTTCAAATCTGTGCACTTTGCTGTTGTGCACAATGACGGAAACCACTTTGGGACTGGGATAATTCTCTTTGAACCTGAGAAGACAGCGTCTGGTGAACAAATGCCATCCAACAAATTTGTTGTGGAACTACCTTCTGCATGCCAACGGTGACTAAGTTAATCTCTAAGTTCATTTCACTTTCAACATACTACCTGAGAGAGCTGGTTGATACTCTTAATCAGGTTAGTAATAACAGAATGGTTGAGGGGGAGCCTTTGCGAATTGATTTATGTTTTGTGAAGTGTACCATTAAAATAAGTCAGTCGATAAGACCTTAAGCCATGCTCGAATGATACGGTCAGTAGGTTAGCTGAGGCAGTGATTATGCAGATGAACTATGGCAAACTGGGCTGTGGCATAGGTTTGCATTTTTAGCCTGAAGACTGATTGTACTGTCTTTATGTGTACTTTGTCTATAAATAGCACTTTACACTGATCGGACTGAAAATGGAAAGACCACAGTAAACGATTGCGGTTCAACAGAATGAATGTAAACTTACTGATGGTGTAAACTTTTGTTGTTTATGTAAATTTATCGAAATCTCTTCACATCTAGAAAGGAATCCAAGACACGTTATCAATGAGACACAAACAACACTTCTTTTTTACGTGATATTTCAAACGGGGTACTCGTAAAACTTTTATGGTGAATTCAGTTACGTTCTTTTTGTTATTGCACGCTTCGTTGATGATTTTGTTAACCAATGCATTAGAGAAAATGAAAAACATTTGACCGGAAACCTTGTCAAGTGAACCACAATGAGGTAGAATCTGTCATTTATTTTGACACTGGCTGATTGTTCGCATAAAAGAATCACAGCGACAAAGTTATTGGAATAATCAAGCGGCATCAGTTTTCTCAGCAATGTAACATCATAGATAAACTAGGTTAATGAAAGTCATCTGTTGTGTTTGACCAACATTTCTTCTCGTATCTTAAGGATAGAGGTTACAAAACGTTATTGACAAGAAAAAGTTTTGAATGCGAATAAACTCTGGTGACAAATAGGTTTCTCTCCATCACATCAATCAATTAGATCACATCTAGTTTCTCCTTATTTTTCGGAAATACTACAAATACTACGGATGGCTAGGAAGCTGAGTTGGCATTTTACAATAAATTTGGTTGACACTTCCGCATCAGTTAGAACGCCCTGTAAATCAGGCTTTATTAATTGTGACACGTTATCATAAAGTTCGATATACCGAATGTTCATCATTCATTATTGTGTTTCCTTTTGAATGAAAATTGAGTAATTTATATCACGGCTAGAAGACCGTTTGCAAACAATTAACTAGATTTTGAGTAATGTTACTTTTACGTACTGCAGTAAATATATTGCAGAAGCAGACTGCAACAAAAGACAGTCATCAACAGTCTAAGACTCTCCATTGTTTCTTGAAATTCTCTCAAAATTTATTGAAAATGAAGCAGTTATTGAGTTTGAACGATTATTCTGTGGCCAGAGATGTCGATTCCAGATACAGCGGTTGATAGGTTAACGTTCTGACTGACAACATTTATACATGAGCTGAAAACATGTAAACAGAAGAATCGTAATACGTTTGTTGGCGTCTCATCCTTTGCAAACAGCTTTACTACACGGAATCTATGTCCAATGTGGGGTGGTCAACTGTTCAATTTTACCCCATAATAACGTATAAGGGTCGTCGCAAGCCAGTGAAATTCGGAAACGATGGAGCTTAAAGTTATTTTCTTCAGCATTTCGAAATTAAACTGCAGATCACATAAACAGACTTGATAAAGCAAAGATGTTATACAAATCACTGTTATTTGACAGTCATCTATTTTAATGACATTTTTGAGATAACGCTTAAAAATGGAACTTTCAATGGTACTGAACCTATCCCGAGGAAAAGGTTTGTACGTTTGGGTGTACCGATAATACTCCTGTAACATTTGTGGACTCAATGTTGGCTCTAAAATCTTTGTCACTTTGATAATACTAGCTTTTCTCTATAAGATACGCTTTGCCTACAGTGATGGTAGTTTTTATTTGGTGAATAAGTCTGCCTAGTTAAGTACTAACAAACGTAATGTTGGACTTCTGAGCGAAATTATCGGTGGCTGCCATTTACAAGTTGTAATTTTGCTTAACGACTTGCGACATCTATGTCGATGGATAGACTTGAGGTTTTGGGAAGAAGGGCTATGTTTTGTTCCTTCGGTGCTGGTAGCAAACATGTGTGAGTGCGTACGGAAGATGTCCGTCGAATATCCGTATTTTTATGACGACCGTCGGTTGGGCATGTCCGTCTTTACATGTTGAGGTCTGCCTGAAAACAACAGAATAGCCCGGCAACGGATCTTCAGAGATGACATTTTGAAAGTCTGGAAGTTTAAATTAAATGTTTGTTAAGAATCTCTCGATATGAAGGTATACTTCATGTTACTTTGCTTCTTGAAACAGTGGAACAACTTGTCGGCTGAAAAGATGGCACTCATCGCTCAGTCAGACTTGATACCAAAGTACCAGTCGAATCGACGGGCATCCATAGTCTGGGACATCTACATTTAATAACACGGTCAGGTTTGGCATAGATTCATGAGCAATGGTGCTTGTATGTTAGGGATTTATACCTTGTATTTGTGGTCAGTTATTTTGCTCTATCGGTCACGCGTTCAATAACGCTCTACCCACTGTCTTGCAGGGTTACAGTAGACAAAAACAATTTGACAATTATTCAAATCTGTTCTCAGACTCTGCAGTTAAGGGTATATTTTAAGTCAGACCCTCAGGAATGAAACGTTTGATTCTAGTGTCGTATTCGCTAGGGTTCATCACCAATGTATACCACTACCAAGACAGGAAGCCGGACTGTAATCCACTTTGTCGTGAAGGGACTGCGTTGGATATGAGGCAAGCCCATCACAGTAGGCAAGATGGCTGGATCTAGCTTCCGAAAGTTTCTTAGGAGGACGATTGAGCCCGTAGTTAAAATATTTTGGTTGGATTAACGTGGTGGCAGTAGAGCAACGGTGAGTACGGCTTCCTTATGGAAGCGTCGCTAACGGTTCGGTTTTCTGTTACGAAAAAGTTACTCTGACGGCGTTCTGTAACAGAAATACAATCTGAATATGGTGTTTTTTATACAAAAAAAGGGTAATTGAAATGTTTATGTGAAGACAATAGCTCTGATTTGATAAGGTTGATGTTCAAGCTTTATGGAACAAACCCCAGAAGTGTATCATTAAGTCAGCATGTATGCCTATGAGTAAAAGCGGAACGTTAAAAAGAACGAGCCTTTACGAGGTGATGTATTAAGCTTCTTCCTGACTCGAATGATTTCTACCTTACGTTTATTTCGTATCGAGCCAAAAATTGCGGAAACATACTGAATCCTAAAGGCGGCACAACGTGTTTATATATTCCGGTCAAGTGAACTCAAATGAAATGATGGCAATGACCTTCTAACTGAGTTGATCCGTTTCATCTGAAGAAGCGTGCGCAAAATTCTGTTGCACAAAATGTAGAAGATTCTGACATCCGTAAGAGTAAATGGATGGAGGATGAGGAAAATATGTTGATAAACGGGAAGCTAATATACCGCAGACTACCAGAATATTTGCACACGATAATCGGCCCTTGATAAAGGTAATCACATCCCGTAAGCATATATTGCTATGCTTTTTGACATATATACTTCGGCTAACACAAAACACGTAATCCATGAAGAAGTGGCAATTTATAAAACAAGCCAAAAGATAACCACAGAGGAGAACGGAATTTTTACTAAGCAGGCGTATTAAAATTAAATGTTCAAACGGTGTAACAGCATACCACAACTTTAAAAGTTGATTTATCCATATAACAATAGCATTTCATTCCTCATGAAGATTAGCCGGAGAACCTGTTGGTTGTAGTTGGTGGCAAAGGAAAGCAAAATTAGAAATATTTTGGTAATTACTCACAATCCCCTTCATATTGATTTCGTAGTTGAATACAGAGAATTCAATCTGCACCATTCACTTATCCTTAAAAATATAAACTCGCAGCAGTAATTGTATTTTAGCAAATTTTGAGACGATTATTTGTTAGTAACCGAGATTCGAGTGATAATTCTGCTTTCTTGGACTTAATGGATTATTCCTGAAAATGATTGTGGCCATCAAACTCGACATTGTTTAAATATTGTCAAGTTTGAACCTCCAGTATTTCTTCCGGAACGTTGTTTTCCAATACCGTATGTTTATGACCATTCAAATAGATGTTAATATCTAGATGAGACCCAATTGCGAAAACCGTGGACTTCGGCTGGATTCGAACGAACGACAGAAACAACATGCCCGAACACAGCTGAGCTACTAAGCCCCGCCGGAATCTCTTAAGTTTCACATTTCGACCTGATTACACAGACGAGGTCGAGATGCTTTGTGAGTGGGTATCTTCTAACTTATCAAATCTGCCAGAAAACCTATTAATAACACACTGTAAATGCTTACTGATGGCACTGGTGGATTCTAGAGTGAGCCGATTGGAAAAGCTGCTTAGGCGGACAATTCGCTGGATAATTTGATGGATTCCATATTACACTGTGGGTTACGTAGGCAAATGAGCCCAACTGTGAAATGTATGAGTTGTCGGCATGGCTTCATTTCAGCTGAGCTTACTGATTCTGTCGCTGGCTTGGATTCAGCCGGAATCTATAATTTTTATAATTGGGCTTTCTCCAACTTGCTAGATTTGTCAATCTACTTGTCAGTAAATGATATCAATTATATGGTAATATAAAAATGCCAAGAACGGATAGTTGGAAGCCATTTATTTACACTGACGACCACAGTGCAACTCGCTCACACAGTGCTTAATTAGACATTCACTGAATGAGATACAATCGAAAGGTGTTCGGGAAAATCTTCCTCGTGAATGTTTGATCACTTTTGTTTTGTAGTAGTGGAGAGGAATCATTACTGTATAATACATCAAAACAAAGAGAACTGGAGCAAACTATATGTTATAAGGGAAATTATAAAAAATAACCTTGAAAAGTAAGAAGGTTCATTAAACAAGTGTACTTTTGTGATTTATGCTTAATGTTTTCCATGGCGTTTCCTACTTAAACAATACATGCCAATTAAAACCAAGAAACATTTTTTGTCATGATCATCACGTAAAAACATACCAGGCACACGGTAAACACACAGTGAAGGGTGCCGAAACATGTGCAAACTTCGCTCTGAAAACTGAAACTAGTCGGACAACTCAAGCATGTATGTGTAGGCACAAAATCTATACAGAATTATATCAATTTACTTGAACGTTCAAGAATGTACTAGAGTATTTTTATAATCTTCTAAACATCACATATAGAACAGGGATGTATTTTTAAGTAAACCACTCACAAACCTTGAATTTTTATTCTGCAAAAATATCGTTTGTTAACAAACAAACAACAAGATGTACTTTGGACGTCTTATATATTTCTTAACATTTTTTTACAGAAATTAGCAATATACCGTATAAAACCGGACAAACGGGCCCATCATCCAGTCTAGCCAGCACTCCAAATGGTAATTTGACTAATCATCACTCCATCTTCAGTCGAATAGAAAACCGGATGTTGAGCAGTGTTCCGGGAATTCCGACAATGCTGTACACAAGCGGTCCGCATCAGACTTGGACTACATTTAATTTAGGACTCGAAGCTGAAAGTGTTTTACCACACACACATTGGTCGTCTGTTCTTAGTTCGTCAGAT